>PITB01005107.1:0-103584 GCA_004024585.1 Paradoxurus hermaphroditus | reverse complement strand
ATCTCAGGGGGAAGGCTTTCAATTTTTCCCCATTGAGGATGATATTAGCTGTGGGCTTTTCATAGATGGCTTTTATGATGTTTAAGTATGTTCCTTCTATCCCGACTTTCTCGAGAGTTTTTATTAAGAAAGGATGCTGTATTTTGTCAACTGCTTTTTCTGCATCTATTGACAGGATCATATGGTTCTTATCATTTCTTTTGTTGATGTGATGTATCACGTTGTTTGATTTGCGAATATTGAACCAACCCTGCAACCCAGGGATGAATCCTTTTTGATCATGGTGGATAATTCTCTTTATATGCTGTTGGATTCGATTTGCTAGTATCTTGTTGAAAATTTTTGCATCCATATTCATCAGGGATATTGGCCTGTAATTCTCTTTCTTTGCTGGGTTCCTATCTGGTTTGGGAATCAAAGTGATGCTGGCTTCATAAAATGAGTCCGGGAGTTTTCCTTCCGTTTCAATTTTTTGGAACAGCTTGAGGAGGATAGGAATGAACTCTGTTTTAAATGTCTGGTAAAATTCTGCAGGAAAGCCACCTGGTCCAGGGCTTTTATTTGCTGGGAGGTTTTTGATAACTGATTCTATTTCTTCACTAGTTATGGGTCTGTTCAAATTTTCTATTTCTTCCCTTTTGAGTTTTGGTAGCGTGTGGCTATTTAGGAAGCTGTCCATTTCTTCCAGATTGCCAAGTTTGGTGGCATATAATTTTTCATAGTATTCTCTGATGATTGCTTGTATATCTGAGGGTGGTTGTAATTTCTCCCTTTTCATTCACGATTTTATCTATTTGAGTTCTCTCTCTTTTCTTTTTGAGAAGCCTGGCTAGAGGTTTGTCTATTTTGTTTATTTTTTCAAAGAACCAGCTTTTGCTTTCATTGATCTGTTCCACTACCTTTTCTGTCTCCATATGATTAATTTGTGCTCTGCTCTTTGTTATTTTTCTCTTTCTGCTGGGCTTGGGTTGTTTTAGTTGTTCTGCTTCTAGTTCCTTTAGGCGTGCTGTTAGAATTTGTGTTATTGATTTTTCTTGTTTCTTGAGATGGGCCTGGATTGCAATATATTTCCCTCTCAGGACTGCCTTTGCTGAGTCCCAGAGTGTTTGGATTGTTGTATCTTCATTTTCATTTGTTTCCATGTATATTTTAATTTCTTCTCTGACGGCTTGGTTGACCCAGTCATCTTTTAGTAGGTTATTTCTTAGCCGCCATCCTCTTGGATATTTTCCAGGCTTTCTCCTGTGGTTGATTTCAAGTTTCAAAGCATTGTGTTCTGACAGTGTACACGGTATGATCTCAATTCTTTTATATTTATTCAGAGCTTTCCTGTGCCCCAGAATGTAGTCTATCTTGGGAAATGTACCGTGTGCACTTGAGAAGAACGTAAATTCCTTTGCTTCTGGATGAAGGACCCTAAAGATGTCTGTGAGGCCCATCTGTTCTAATGTGTCGTTCAGGGCTATTGTTTCTGCGGAGATTTTCTGTTTTGTGGATCTATCCAATGCTGAGAGTGGAGTGTTGAGATCCCCTACTATTAGGACCTTTTTATCGATGAGGTTGCTAATGTTTGTAATTAGTTGTTTTACAAATTTGGGTGCCCCCGAATTCGGTGCGTAGATATTTACGATTGTTAGCTCTTCCTGCTGGATGTTCCCTGAGACTATTATATAATGTCCTTCTTCATCTCTTATTACATCGTTCATTTTAAAGTCTAATTTGTCGGATATAAGTGTGGCTACTCCGGCTTTCTTCTGACTTCCAGTAGCATGGTAGATAGTTCTCCATCCCCTCACTTTCAATCTGAAAGTGTCTTCAGGTTTAAGATGAGTTTCTTGAAGACAGCAAATAGATGGGTCTTGTTTTTTAATCCATTTTGTTATCCTGTGGCCTTTGGATGGCGCATTTAGTCCATTTACATTCAGTGTTAATATTGAAAGATATGGGCTTACAGTCACTGTATTATCTGTAAGTTTCATGTTTGTAAGGCTGTCCCTGGCAGTTTGTGTTCTTTGCAACATTTCCTTCATAGAGTGCCCCTCAGGATGTCTTGCAGTGCTGGCTTATTTGTGATACATTCTTTCAGATTTTGTTTCTTGGGAAAAATCTTGATGTCTACTATTCTGAATGACAGGCTAGCCGGAATCAGAATTCTTGGTTGCATGTCCTTCTTGCTCACCACATTGAAGATATCCTGCCATTCCTTTCTGGCTTGCCAAGTTTCTGTAGATAAGTCTGCTACTACCCTTATATGTTTCCCTTTGTATGTTAGGGTTCTCTTGTCCCTAGCTGCTTTCAGGATTCTCTCCCTATCTTTGTATTTTGCCAGCTTCACTATGATGTGCCGTGCAGAAGGTCTATTCAAGTTACGTCTGAGGGGAGTTCTCTGTGCCTCTTGGATTTCCATGCCCGTTTCCTTCCTCATATTGGAGAAGTTCTCAGCAATGATTTGTTCAAGAACCCCTTCGACTCCTTTCTCTCTCTCTCTTCTTCCTCTGGAACTCCTATGATACAGACATTGTTTCTTTTGAGTGCATCGCTCAGCTCTTGAATTCTCCTTTCCTGTTCCTGGATCAGCTTGTCTCTTTTTATCTGCTTCCTCTTTTTCAATGATTTTGTCTTCTAATGCACTAACTCTTTCCTCTACCTCTTCAATCCATGCTGTGGCTGCTTCCAGTTTCCCTTGTATTTCTTCCAATGTCTTCTTTAATTCTTCCTGACCGTTTTTTAAGGTCCTTGAACTCTGCCGCGTGGGACCCCTTGCATTCATCTAAGCTTTTTTCAAGGCCAGCGATTAGTTTTATGATTATCATTCTATATTCATGTTCTGTTATGTTGCTTATATCTGTTTTCATTAATTCTTGAGCTGTCACTGCTTCTCGTAGATTCCTTTGTGGAGAATTCTTCCGTCTTGTCTTTTTGGCTGGATGTGTTTTGGATTGTTTCTTGAATTTGCCCTTGAAAGGAAAACAGACTGAAAGACACACAGAACACAGAAATACTCAAACGTACCGACAAATGGTCCAGACAAGCAGTTCACAATAGAAAAATGAATAACAAGTGACTCTCTGAGGACAATGTCCTGAAGTACCAGCTACACGTTAAGGACAGGGTATATAGTGTGCTGGTGGCAGAGCATATATAGACAGAATAATGACTGGTGCAGGGAGAAGAAGGAAATGGAAATTGCCCATGTAGAGCGACTAAAGGGTTTAATCCAGACTGATAGAAATCAGAATAAGGACAGGTGCAAGGGAAAAGGAATAAAGATCGATATCGTCTAGATGAACTTATACGGCCTGGTTATTCTAGAAAAAGGGCTAGGAAAGTAAAGAAGAGGTTGTAGGACATGTCCTCAAAGAGTGGGTTAAAAAAAAAAAATGTTTAAGCCAGTCAGTACCCTGGATAACCAGCTCAGCGATGGGTTCGGTAGGAATGAGAAAGGGAAGGATAAATTTAAAAAGAAGAAATGACTGGAGTTACTCCAGGCAGCAATCTCCGCTTGGCATCAGTTGCTCCTGCTGATAGGTTGGGAGGGGCGTGGTTTGGTGTAGGCGGGTCCCGCCTCCACTGCTGTAGGGATGGCTTTTGGGGTGACTTCCTGGCTTGTGAGACAACAATGGCGTCTCTCCAGACCCACGCCACCAGTCCTGGAGGCTTTATTCGCCCCTTTATTTCTGTTCTCTCTCCACTGCCAACGCCGGCCTAGTGTAGTTCACTGGATGGTGACTGGCCGTGTCCCACAGGAGCCGCCGCCTGGGGCTGCCTGGGTCCCTGCTGCCAGTCCCGCCAGAGCTCCCGTCCCGGAGGCGCTGGGCGAGGGTGGCGCGGTGACGAGACCATCTGCTACCCCCGATTTCGTTATAATTGTGCCGGGGTTAGAGGTGCTCGGCTGGTGGTGCCGCCTGGGTCCCCGCTGCCAGTCCCGGAGGCGCGCGCGTCCCCACAGCTTGGGACGGGGTTGGCACGGTCCCGGCAGCGCGCGGGTAGTGCTGCTGTTTGCCACTGAACTTCTCTTCAAAATCCCTGCATTTAGGGGCTGGATGGTAGTGGTCTCACCTGCTCTGGCCCTCTCTCGTTCAAATGTTGTTCGATCGGCACTTTCCCAGCTATCTCTGAAGACGCTCACCCTCCCCTCAGCTCAAGTTCCCAAGTTCGAGTTCATTTTATCCGACCCGGATTAACCTCACGGTTTAGCTGGGACGTGTCTGTTTTCGTCTTCATTCCTTGTTATCTGTAGCACCTTTTCCCCCCAATTTTTGGAGTTGAGAGAGACTATGGTTTCAGTCGTCCCCGTTTAAAGGGCAAGCGAAATACTGGAGCCCCCTTCTCCTCCGCCATGTTGTCCTTCCTCCCTCCCAATACTATATCTTTAAGAGACTATCTTTTTCCCACTGGATATCCTTTCCTGCTTTCCTGAAGATTAATTGGACTTATAACTGTGGGTTTATTTCTGGATATTCAATTCTGGTCTGTTGATCTGTTTATCTATTTTTGTGCCAGTACTATACTGTTTGGATTACTACCAGCTTTGTAATATAACTCAAGCTACAGAATTGCAATGCTTCCAACTTTGCTTTTCAGGGGCTTTTTGTGGTTCCACACTAATTTTAGGACTGTTTGTTCTAGTTCTGTGAAAAAATGTTGTTGGTATTTTGATAGGGAATGCATTATTTGTGTAGATTGCTTTTGGTACTATACACATTTTAATAATATTTTTTCTTCCAATCTATTAACAGGGTATATCTTTGCATTTCTTTGTGTCTTCTTCAATTTCTTTCATCAGTGTTTTATAATTTTCCAAGAATAATTCTTTCACCAGTTTGTTGAAGTTTATTCCGCGGTATCTTATTATTTTGGGTACAATTGTAAATGGGATAGATTTCTTAATTTCTCTCTTTGCTGGTTCATTTGGGTGTATAATAATGGAACAGATTTTTGTACATTGTTTTTCTATACAATGGATTTGCCGAATTTTTTTAATCACTTCTAGTAGTTTTTACGGTGAATTATTTCAGGTTTTCTATATATTGTATCATTTCATCTGCAACTAGTGAAAGTTTTACTTCTTCCTCACCAATTTGGATGCCAGTTGTTGTTGTTGTTGTATGATTGCTGTGGCTTGGACTTCCAGTACTATGTTCCAAATAAGTGATGAGAGTAGACATCCTTTTATTTTTTGACCTTAGGGGAAAATGTCTCCTTTTTCCCTATAAAGGATGATGTTAACTGTGTTTTTACATATATGGCTTTTGCTATATTGAGGTATGTTTCCTCTAAACCTACCTTCTTGAGGGATTTTTATCATGCATGAATGTTGTACTTTGTCATAAACTTTTTCTGAGTCTATTAAAATTATCATATAGTTCTTATCCTTTCTCTTATTGATGTGATGTAACATGTTGACTGATTTGCAAATATTGCATGACTGTTGCACCCAAGAAATAAATTCCACTTAATCTTGGTGAATGATTTGTTTAATATATTATTGGATTTGGTAAACTAGTATTTTGTTGAGAATTTTTGCATCTATATTCAGCAGGGATAGTGGACTGTAGTTCTAATTTGTAGTGTTGCCTTTATTGAATTTTGGTATTGGGGTAATGCTATCTTCATAGAATGAATTTGGAAGTTTTCCTTCCTTTCTTATTTTTATTATACTTTGAGAATAATAGGTATTAAATGTATTTAGATGTTTGATAGACTTCACCTGTGAAGCCCTCTGGTCCTGGGCTTTTCTTTGTGAGGAGATTTTTGATTAGTAACTCAATTCATTCACTGGTTATTAGTCTGCTTAAATTTATATTTCTTTCCACTTCAGTTTTGGTGGTTTATATATTTCTAGGAATTCATCCATTTCTTCTAAATTGTCCAATTTTTTGGCACATAATTTTTGATGATATTATCTTATGATTGTATTTCTTTGGTGTTGGTTGTTATTTCTCCTCTTAATTTGTGATTTTATTTGAATCTTTTCTCTTTTTTACATGGTAAGTCTGACTAGAGACTTATCACTTTTATTGATTTTTTTCAACAAACAAGCTCCTGGTTTTATTGATCTGTTCTATTTTGTTGTTGTTTTACATCATTTTTTCTCATTTTATCTTTATTATCCCATTCTCTTCTGCTGCTTTTATGTCTATTGTTGTTTGTTTAGTTCCTCTATGTATGATGTTACATTTTTTATTTGAGATTTTTCTTGCTTTTATCTTTCCTTTATTTTTTAAAATTTATTTACTTAAATTCAAGTTAGTTAACATAGAGTGTAGTATTGGTTTCAGGAGTAGACTGTAGTGATTCATCATTTACATATAACACCAAGTGCTCATCCCAACAAGTTCCCTCCTTAATGCTTATCACCCATTTAGCCCTGTATTGCTACAAACTTCTCTCTTAAAAGCAATTCGCTGCATCTTAAAGCTTTTGGACCATTCTGTTTTAATTTTCATTTCTTTCCATGTATTTTTTTAAATTTCTTCTTTTATTTCCTGTTTGACCCATTCACTGTTTAGCAGCATCCTATTTAATCTCCATGTGTTTGTGGTCTTTACCAATTTTTTCTTGTGGTTGACTTCTGGTTTCATAAGGTTGTGGTTAGAAAATAGGAGTGGTATGATTTCATCCTTCTTGAATTCATTGATATTTGTTTTGTGGGCTAGTATGTGATCTATTATGGAGAATATTCCATGTGCACTTAAATATAATGTGTATTTTTCCATTTTAGGGTGGAGTGTTGTGAATATTTCTGTTAAATACCTCCATTCCAGTGTGTCATTCAAAGTCATTGTTTCTTTGTTGATTTTCTGTTTAAATGATATCTCCACTGATGTAAGTGGGCTGCCAAAGTGTTTTACCATTAATATATTTTTATAGATTAGTACTTTTATATTTGTTATTAACTGTTTTTTATGTATTTATGTGCTCTATATTGGGTTTGTAAATATTCATAATTGTTTATCTTATTGCTGGATTTTTTCCTTTATGATTATATAGTGTCCTTCTTTGTTTCTTGTTATAGTCTTTATTTTACAGTCTTTTATTCTATATAAGAATATCTAGTTCAGCTTTCTTTTGTCATCCATTTGCATGATAGCTGTCTCTTCATTCTCTCACTTTTCATCTGCAGGTTTCTTTAGGTCTAAAGCAAATCTCTTTTTAAGCAGCATATAGATAGGTCTTTTTTATTTTGAGAGAGGGGGAGAAAGAGAGAGAGAGAGAGAGGAGAGAGGGAGTGGGGAAGAGCAAAGGAAGTGGAAGAGAGACAATGTTAAGTAGGCTCCACGCCCAGTGCAGATTCCAACATGGGGATCAGTCTCACAACTGTTAGATCATGACTGAGCCAAAATTAAGAGTCAGATCCTTAACCAACTGAGCCACCCAGGAGCCCCACAGGTCTTGTTCCATTCAGTCACCCTATGTCTTTTGATTGGAGTATTCTGTCCATTTAAATTCAATATAATTACTGATAGTTATGTATTTATTTTCATTTTATTACTTGGTTTTGGGTTGTTTCTGAATATTTTCCCTGATCTTTTCTTGTCTTTCTCTCCTTTGTGGTTTGTTGATTTTCTTCAGTGATATTTGGATTCCTTTCTCTTTATTCTTTGTCTATTATTAGTGGATTTTTATTTATTGTTACCATTATGTTTGTATGTAACTTCTTAATGCAGCACTCTGTATGAACTTGATGGTCATTTATGTGAACACATTATTATCTCCTTTCTTCCACACATTTTAGGTATATGTAATTATATTTCATATCCTTTTTTGTGAGTTCATTGATTGAGTTTTTACATATATATTCACTTTTACAGCTTTTCTGATTCATGTCTATATTGTCACTTTTAGTCTCTCCCTTTCCCTCAAAATACATCTTTTAATATTTCTTGCTGAGCTGATTTACTGGACATGAACACCTTCAGTTCTTGTTTGTCTGGGAAACTCCTCATCTCTCCTTATATTCTGAATGATAACCTTGCTGGATAGAGTATTCTATGCTGCAGATTATTCCTATTCTTCACTTTGAATATATCATGCCACTTCCTTCTGGCTTTCAAAGTTTCTGTTCAAAAATATTCTTCTAGTCTTATGGGTTTTACTTTGTAAGTTACTGACATCTTTTGTCTTGTTGCTTTTAAGATTTTTTCTTTATAATTCTATTTTTCCAATTTAAATAAAATATTTCTTGGTGCGGATCTACTTATGTTGATTTTGATAGGACTTCTCTGTGCCTCATAAATCTGTATATCTGTATCCTTCCCCAAAATAGGGATGTTTTCCACTATCTTTTCTTCAAATAAATTTTCCGTCCCCTTTCTCTCTCTTTTTCTTTTTTTTTTAAATATTTTATTTATTTTTGAGAGACATAGAGACAGAGTGTGAGCAGGGGAAGGGCAGAGAGAGAGGGAGACACAGAATCTGAAGAAGGCTCCAGGCTCCGAGCCATCAGCACAGAGCCCGATGCAGGGCTCGAACCCACAGACCGTGAGATCATGACCTGAGCCAAAGTTGGTCGCTTAACCAACTGAGCCACCCAGGTACCCCTCTCTCTCTTTTTCTTAAGAGATTCCAATAATAAGAATGTTTTTATACTTGATGGGGTTACTGAGTTCCTGAATTTTATTCTCATTTTGTGTAATTATTTTTCTCTTTTCTTCTGCTTAATTACTTTCCATTAGCCTGTCTTTTAGGTCACTAATTCGTTCTCCTGCTTTTTCCATCCTCTTTTTCATTACAATAAGCATGTTTCACATTTCATTTATTGAGTCCTTTATCTTTGATATGTTATTCATTATCTCTGTGTTAAGATTCTCAGTCATGTCTTCTACTCTTCTCAAGTCTGGTGAATATCCTTATGATCATTGCTTTAAATTTTCTATCAGTTATGTTATTTATATCTATTTCACTTAGATCTCTTATTGTGACCTTTTCTTGTTCCTCATTTGAGATAAATTTTTGTGTCTCTTTCTTTCATTTCCTTCTCTCTGTCTGTATCTCTGTGTAAAGAAAGTCAATTTTGTCTTCTTGCTCTTGAAAATAGTGATTTTATGAAGAAGAGTTCTTGTAGTCCCCCACAGTGCATTGTGCCCTGTTCACCAGAACCTAGGTCTCTGAGAGAGAATCTTATGTATGTTCAACATAACCTGACACAGAGATAATCCAGATGTTAGGACTATCAGTCAAATACTGTAAACAAATTTTAATTTGGTGATGTCAAGAGTAATGGTGTTCTCAGAACCTCCAGAATTCCTCTTCTCCTTAGAGCAATGAGATCAAATAAGAAATAAGTCAGAAATAGCACTTTCAGATCCGTGTAAATTAACTAAATATTTTTCAGAAATCCAGGGAGTACTTTGAAAATAAAATACTAAATCTTATCAGTAACAGTGAATTCTGTGACATTTTGACATAAGCTATTCCCATCTCCTCACTTCATCTCCTCAGTAGCCTTGAAATACTACTATCTGCAGTTATAGTGATAACAATAACCTTGGCAGCCACTGTAGGAAGCAGAATAGCTTTGGACTTCTTTGGAGTCTCATTTCAAGTGAACTGTCATGATTTGATCAGTCTAGTGTTTCCCTGGAATAGCCTACTTACACAGCTTTTCTTTATTTGTCCTTACTAGGAGCTTGTTCAATGCAAAGAGATTTTTCCATGGGGCTGTTTGGTACAAAACAAAAGTTGGCCACAACTTTTTTGTAACACAACCAAAGAGAAGCAACTTGTTATATAAGTATACTTAAATATTAGTATATATTAATATACACATACCTATTAATAATTACTAGGAATATAAATGTACTATATGCTCCAATCAAAAGACATAGGGTGATAAATTGGATAAAGAAAGCAAGATCTGTCAATGTATGTACAAGAGACGCATTTCTGATCTCAAAACCTATGCAGATTGAAGGTGAAAGATTCAAAAACCCTTAATGGAAATAAGAATAAAGCTGGGGTAGCAGTTCCTTTTTCAGATAAAAGAGACTTTAAAACAAAGACTGTAACAAGAGATAAAGAAGCACACTACATAACCATAAAATGAACAATTGAACATGAAAATATAACAACTTTAAGTATTTATGCATCCAACATGGTAACACCCAAGGACATAAAGCAGCTATTAACAAACCTAAAAGAAGTAATCAACAGTAATACAATAATAGTAGGAAATGGATGTTAAAGAGGGCACAGGTTGGGATGAACACTGGGTGTTATATGTAAACCAATTTGAAAATAAACTATTATAATAAAAAAAATAAAAAAAATAGTAGGAAACTTTAACACCCAACTTCCATCAATGAATAGATCATTCCAATAGAAAATTAACAAAGAAATAGTGGCGTTGAATGACATATTGGACCAGATGGACCTAACAGATATATTCAGAACATTTCAATTAAAAAAAACAAACAAACAGAATACACATTCTTTCAAGTGACTATGAAACATTTGTCAGAAAGAAATCACATATTAGGGCACAAAAAAAATCTCAGAAAATTCTAAAAGACTTAAATCATATCACACATCTTTTCTGACCACAATGCTATCCAACTATAAATCAAAAACAAGAAAAAATCTGGGAAGAACACAAATACACGGAGTTTAAATAACATGATACTGAACAATTGATGGTTCAACCAATAAACCAAAGAGGAATTAAAAATATATGTGTAGACAAATGAAAATGAAAATACAAAATTCCAAAATCTTTGGGATGCAACAAAAGTTGTTCTGAGAGGGAAGCTAATGGTAATACTGGGCTACCTCAAAAAGCAAGAAAAATCTCAAATAAACAACCTAAATCACATGTTAAGGAGCTAGAAAAAGAACAAACAAAACCCCAAACCAGTAGAAGGAGGGGAATAATAAAGATAAGACCATAAATTTAAAAAAATAAAAATTAAAATATCCACACATACCCCTAAAAAAGGGGAGGGAAGGGCACATCAATGAAACCAGGAGATGGTTCTTTGAAAAGATCAACAAAATTGAAAAAAAAAAAAACTATAGCCAGACTCATCAAAAGAGAGAGGGAGGGAGAGAAACAAGGAGAAAGAGAGGAGGGACTCAAATAAACAAAACCAGAAATGAATAAGGAGAAATAACCAACCCCACCAAAATACAAAAGTTTATAACAGAATATTATGAAAAATTATATGCTAAAAATTGGGCCACCTAGAAGACACACATAAATTCCTAAAAACAAATAATCTCCCAAAGCTGAGTCAGAAGGCAATACAAAATTTGAACAGATCAATTACCAGCAATTAGATTGAAACAGTAATAAAAATCTCCAAACCAACAAAAGTTCAGGAAGAGATGGTTTTACGGGTAAATTCTATCAAACATTTAAAGAGAGTTGTGTGGCTCAGTTGGTTAAGTGTCCGACTTTGGCTCAGGATAACAAAACCAGATAAAGACATTACTAGAAAAGAGAACTACAGGTCAATAGCCCTGATGAACATAGATGCAAAAGTCCTCAATAAATTACTAGCAAACAGAATCCAACAGAACATTAAAAATATCATTCACCATCATCAATTAGGTCTTATTCCTGAGTTTCAAGGCTGCCTCGATATTTGCAAAAAACAAAACAAAACGAAACAAAACCAACATCATACAACACACCAATAAGAGAAAGGACACTGGAAAATCATTTGATGAAATTCAACATCCATGTATGATAAAAAACCTCAACAAAATAGATTTAAAGAGAAACACCTCAACATAATAAGGCTGTATAAGAAAAAGCTAATGTGAATATCATACTCAATGGGGAAAATTTAAGATGTTTACTTCTAAGATCATGAAAAAGGCAAGGATGCCCACTCTCATCATTTTTATTTAACATAGTAATGGAAGACCTAGCCACAGCAGACAACAGAAAGAAATAAAAGGCATCCCAATTAGTAAGGAAGAAATAAAATGTTTACCATTTCCAGATGGCATGATACAGTATGGATAAAACCCTAAGACCCCAAAAAACTACTAGAACTGATAAATGAATTCAGTAAAGCTGCAAGATAAAAAAATCAATGAACAGAAACCTGTTACATTGATATACACCCATAATGAGACAACAGAAAAAGAAATTAAGAAAAAAATCCATTTAAAATTGTACCAAAAATATTAAAATAGGAAGACGTCACCAAGAAAGTGAAAGACCTGTACTCTGAAAACTATAAAACATTGATGAAAGAAACCGAACATTTCATGCTCATGCATTGGAAAAACAAATATTGCTAAAATATCCATACTACCCAAAGCAGTCTACCAATATAATGCAATCCTTATCAAAATTCCAATAGCATTCTTCACAGAACAAGAACAAACAATACTAAAATTTATATGGAGCCACAAAGATCTCAAATAGTCAAAGATATCTTGAAATAGAAGAACAGACCTTGAGATATTACAATCCCAAATTTCACGACATAGTGCAAAGCTGTAGTAATCAAACAGTATGGTACTTGCACAAATATAGAACAGACCAATGGAACAGAATAAAGACCTCAGAAATAAACCCATGATTGTATGGTCAGTTAATCCATGCCAAAGAAACAAGAATATGCAATAGGAAAAAGACCTCTTCAACATATTATATGGGGAAAGATGTATGGCGTGATGCAAAAGAATGAAACTGGACTACTTTCTTATACCATGTACAAAAGTAAACTTAAAATGGATTAAAGATCTAATTGTGAGATATTAAGCCTTAGAAATCCTAGAAAAAAGAAAAGACAGGAATTTGAATGACATTAGCAGTAGCAACTTTTTTTTAGATACGTGTCCTAAAGTAAGGGAAACAAAAGAAAAAAAAAACATTTGGGAAGACCTCGAAATAAAAACAAACAAACAAACAAAAAATAAAAAACAAAAAAACCAAAACCAAAACCAAAAACAAACTTCTGCAAAGTAAAATAAACAACCAACAAAACTAAAAGACAACCTACTGACTGGGAGAAGATATTTTAGATAATATATCCGATAAAGGGTTATATCCAAATTACATAAAGAAATTTTACGACTCAAAATCAAAAGCACAGATAATCCAATTTAAAAAAGTACAGAAGATATGAACAGACATTTCTCCAAAGAAGACATCTAGATGGCCAACAGGCACATACAAATAAGCTCAAGATCACTAATTATTAGAGGATTCAAATCAAAACCACAAAATAACACCTCACACTTGGGTAAAAGCCTAAAAAAAACAAAAACAAAAACAAAAACACCTCAATAAACAAGTGTTGGTGAGGGTGTGGAGAAAAAGGAACCCTTGCACACTCTTTGTCGGAATGCAAACTAGTACAGTCACTGTAAAAGATAGTATGGATATTCCTCAAAACTTAAAAGTAGAATTACTATATGATCTAGTAATTCTACTATTTGGTATTTACCCAAAGAATATAAATAAACTAAATTGAAAAGATATATAATGTCTATGTTTGTTGCAGCATTATTACAATAGACAAAATACAGAGACAACCCATGTGTCCTTTCATAGATTAATTGACAAAGAAGATGTGGTATATACACACAATGGAATATTACTCAACCATAGAAAAGAATGATATATCTCCTTTTGCAACATGGATGGATCTAGAGAATATATTGCTAAGTAAAATAAGTCAATCAGAGAACGACAAATACCACATAATTTCAAACATGGAATTTAAGAAACAAAACAAACAACAAAGGAAAAAAATGGACAACCAAAAAGACAGACTTCTAAATATAGAGAGCAAACTGGTTTTATCATAAGGTAAGTAAGTGGGGGATGGAAATAGGTGAAGGGTGTTTTAAGAGTACAGTTATCATGGTGAGTGTTGAGTAATATATTGAATTGTTGCATCGCTATATTTTACACCTGAAACTAATATAACACTGTACATTAATTATACTGAAGTGTAAAATAATGAATTAATTTAAAAAATAAATGGACTAAAGACTCCAAAGAAAAAGTAGAGATTGGCAGAATGAATATAAAAAACATGATCCAAATATATGCTATCTATAAGTAGTAAAGCATATATTAGATTTAAAGAGTTTAGATTCAAAGACTCAAAGATTCTGAAAAAAAAATTGAAAAACCATGATTGCCATAGTACCAATGTTTATGTCCTCCCCAAATTCATATGTTGAAACCTTAACTCCCAAGGTCACAGTTTTAGGAGGTGATATTTTGTAGGTTATTAGGTAATGAAAGCAGCATTCTCATGAATGGGATTGATGCCCTAACAAAAGATTATTGTCCTTTTCATTATGTGAAGATACAGCGAGAAGTCAACAGTCTCCGACCTGGTATAGGGACCATAGTCAGATCCTGACCATGCTGGCACCCTGATCTTGAACCTTCATTCTCCAAAACTGTGAACAATGCCACCCAATCTATGATATTTTGTTATATCATTCTGAAAAGACTAAGATAATGGTGCAAACCAAAACCAAAATACAATGGCAGTTGTCATATTAGTATCAGACAAAATGGAATCTAAAAACAATTGTTTCCATAAGGGCAAGAAGAATTTTATATTGATAAAAGTTTCAATCCATAAAGATTATATATAACAATTATGAACATAATTTCACCTAACAAGAAACTCTGAAATACGTGGAGCAAAATTTGACAAAATTAAAGGGAGAAATAGACAGTTCAATGATATTAGATGGAAAATTCAATACCATACTTTCAACAAAGGATAGAACAACTTGACAAAAGATCAACAAGGGAATAGAGACTTGAAAAATAATGTAAGTCAACTAGACCTAACAGACACTCCACCCAACAAGGGAAGAACATAATTTTTCCCAAGTGCACATAAAATATGTTTCAGATAGATAGTTTGTATGTTTCTAGGAATTTGTCAATTTTATCATGATTATCTAGTTTAAGCCACATGGAATTTACCCCAAGAATACAAAGTTGGTTCAACATATAAAAATCAAAGGAATTCACCATAATAATAGAATAAAAGACAAGCCATATTATCATTTCAATATATGAGGCAAATGCAGTTCACAGAATCCAATTATTTTTCAAGATAGAAGCTTTAAACTCCAAAAATAGAGTTTTGAAATTTTTTTTACTTTTATTTATTTTTTAGAGACAGAGAGAGACAGAGCACAAGTGGAGAAGGGGCAGGGAGAGGATGAGACACAGAATCTGAAGCAGGTTCCAGGCTGTGAGCTGTCAGCACAGAGCCTGATGTGAGGCTCAAACTTACAAACTGCGAGATCGTGACCTGAGCCAAAGTCAGATGCTTAACTGACTGAGCCATCCAGACGCTCCCAAAAATAGAGTTTTGGAAAGGGAAATTCCTAAATGTGATAAAGAGTATCTTTAAATAACATAGATAACAGCATACACATTATTGAATTGTGTATAATTGAATATTTTTCTTCTAAGTTCAAGAAAAAGACAAGGATGTCCACTTTTATCGGTCCTATTCAACGTTGTACTAGAAGTTTCAGCAGGAGTAATTAGGCAAGAAAAATAAATAAAAGTCATCCAAATTTAAAAATAAGAGATAAAACTATATAATCTTATATATAGAAAATTATAAGCAATCCCCATCCCATCCCCTTGACATACACCCAAAACCGTTAGACACAAAAAAAAGGTCAGAAAGATGCAAAATACAAAACCAATATACATCTCAATTTTATTTTTATTCACCAGAAATGTACAGCTCAAATCTGAAATTAACAATACAATTTCACTTGCAATAGTATCAAAAAGAATATAATACTTAAAAGTAAATTTAGCAAAAAGTGCAGGTCTTGCACATGACCACAAAACATCACTGAGAGAAATTCAAGACCTAACTAAATGGGAAAATCATCTCATTTTCATAGGTCAGATGAGTTAATCTTTTTAAGATGTCAATGCTCTCCTAAATAATCTATAAATTCTCTGCTAACTTTATCAAAATTCCAGGTGACATTTTTTGCAGATGTTGACAAGCCAATTCTAAAATTCATGTAAAACTACAAGGATCAAAATAGCCAAAGCAAACTCAAAAAAGAAGGACAAAGTTGGAGGACTAACACTCCTTGATTTCAAATCTTACTATAAAGCTGTTATAATCAAGATTGTGTTGTATTGGCATGAAGATATCTATATAGATTAATGGAGTGGAATTCAGTATCCAGAATAAACCTATATGTTTATGTTCCATTTTTTTGACAAAGATATAAAGACAATTAAACAACAAAGAGTGCTGGACAAATAAGATTCACATGAAAAATGATAAATTTAGACATCTATTTCACTTATTATACAAGAATTAACTCAAAATAGATCAAAGAACTACATGTAAGAACTAAAGCTATTAAAAACTTTAGAAGAAAACATAATAATAAAACTTCATTACCTTGAATCAAGGAATAGTTTTTTTTTTTTTTTTTAGATAAAATACAAATAGCACCAGTGACCAAAGAAAAAGTAGATAAATTGGATGTTATCAAAATTAAAAATCTGTTTCCTACAGAGGAAACTATCAAGAAAGTGAAAAGAGGGGCGCCTGAATGGCTCAGTCGGTTGAGCGTCCGACTTCGGCTCAGGTCATGATCTTGCGGTCCGTGAGTTCGAGCCCTGCGTCGGGCTCTGTGCTGACAGCTCAGAGCCTAGAGCCTGCTTCCAATTCTGTGTCTCCCTCTCTCTGCCCCTCCCCTACTCACGCTCTCTCTCTCTGTCTCAAAAATAAATAAGTATTAAAAAAAAAGAAAGTGAAAAGACAGTCTGAAAAATGGAAAAAAAATTGCAAATAATACTTCTGATAATTCACTCTTATTCAGAATATATAAAACTCTTCCAACTCAAAAACCAAAAGACAAATAGCTAATTGAAAATGCGCAAAGAATTTGAATAGACATTTCCCAAAGATTATATACAAATTCTCAATAAGAACATTAGCAGTGCATTCACAATATCATTAGTCAGTAGGGAAAGGGAAACCAAAAGTACCATGAGATACCACTTTATTCCCCTTTAATGAACAATAAAACAATGAAAAATAGCAAGAGTTAGAGAGGATGTGGTGAAATTGGAGCCTGTATACATTATTTGGCAGGAAATGAGAACCATTTGGCAGTTCCTCAAAAAGTTAAACTAGCAATTCCATTCCTAGGTATATACCTAAGGAAAGCAATATACATGTATACACAGAACCTTAAACATACATATTTACAGCAGTATTATTTGTGATAGCCAAAATTGGAAACAACCCAAATGACCACAAACTGATGAATTGATAAATAAAATGTGGCATGTTCATGTAATAGAATTTTGTTTATCATAAAAAGAAATGAGGTTCTAATGCATGCTCTAGCCAATTTATGCAAAGTGAAAGAAGCCAAACACAAAAGGCCACATCATGCATGATTCAATTTATATGAAATGAAAAATCCAGAGCAGTCTAATTCAGAGACATAAAGTATATTTGGTATAATATACAAAGTAATAAATAGTAATTTTGTATGAGCAAGATATAGGTTGTCAAGGGCTAAGGGTAGGGGGGCAGTGAATATTAATATTAGAGTTTCTTTTTGAGATGATGAAAATGTCTTGGAATCGATTAATGATAACAGTTGAACAACTTTGTGAATATACTAGAAACCCCTGTGTTGTACACCTTATAGAGTTAATTCTATGGAATATGCATTATACTTCAATTATAAAATTGTGTGAGAAAAGTAACTAGGAATATATTAAGGTATCTAGTGCAAAAGGTGGACAGCATATGTTAACAGATGACTGATTTTATCAGAGATGGAAAGTATTAAAAAGCCAAATTTAAATGCTTCAAACAAAACAAAACAAAATCTATAATGTCAGAGATTCATTCCTTCAACAAACTTATCATCATAATGGACACAACTGAGGAAAAAAATCTATAAACTTGGTGACAGGTCAATATAAATTATCTAAAATAAAACAAAAGAGAGAATAAATTTATTAAATACTTAATATCTGAGGTTATGTCTACATATTTTTTCTGTCAACATTTTAATTTTTTAAATAAAATGACGTTTATAATAGATAGTAGTTGGTCCATTTGACAAAATACCAGTCTTAGAAGCCTATATAAGATTCCCTCCTTTTAAAGTTCAATATAATTTTACTGAATTTTCACAATGTTTTATTAAAGAGAAATTTAAGGTTTAAGAGATTTTGTGTCTACCCACAAATGTTATACAGCTTAATAAAATGTAGATGAGGGCATGAATCCTGATAAATGTTAGAGCCCAGGTGCTTGACCACAGTATATACTGTCTTTTGATTTTATTTGGTCAACTACTGCCCCTTCAAAGAGAATGGTGTTAGTTTCTACTGTCCAATAGTATTTCTGGCCACAAAGAGGCAATTTGAGAGCTTTTATGTATGTTTCCACTCTTTACTCCTTACTTGCCAAAATATAAATTTTGTGAGGATAGATTTCTTTTCTGTTTTCTGTACTAATAAATCATCAGCAACTAGAATGTAGTTTGGATATTAAAGGCATTCAAACATTTATTGTTGGAATGGATGGATGAACCCTCATCTGAGCTCAGTATATAATTTCGATTGTAATCAAAGAGTATAGCTGCCCAGCCAACCTCAACTTACAGCCAGTGGTGACTGTGGTGGCCCCTTTGATTCTATGGCCCAGATCTGGATCCTCCACAAACTGCCTATTTTTATTTTTCACTTTAAATTCCAGGAATAACCGATTTGACAAATGACTTTTACACTTTAGATGGAGAAAGATCACATGGGTGTGTGCCTTAGTATGTTTGCTGCCTTGGCCTTCTTAATGGGGGTCCTGCACTTAGTGAAAAAGAATTCTACTCACTGTTATTAGTGGAGGGCTAGTCTTGGAAATCCTCACTCTCATGGCAAGGTTAAAATGAAGATAAGCTTTTGACTTTTAAAGTTGGAATTTTTTTAAATGTTTTATTTAGTTTTGAGAGAGAGAGAGAGAGAGAGAGAGAGAGAGAGAGAGAGAGAGAGAGAATGAGCAGGGGAGGGGCACAGACAGAGAGGGAGACACAGAATCTGAAACAGGCTCCAGGCTCTGAGCTGTCAGCACAGAGCCCGACGCAGAGCTCGAACTCAGGAGCAATGAGTTCATGACCTGAGCCGAAGTCGGATGCTTAACCGACTGAGCCACCCAGGCCCCCCTAAAGTTGGAATTTTATACAATCTTAAAACAATGTTATATATTAATTCATTTTAAATAGAAGTTAATGCAACAGATAAGTATATACTATGTCCCAGATACTGGGTGGGACATAAAGATGAATGGTAATTAATCTTTCTATCAAGTGAAATCACAGACTCATGGGAGATAAAAACCAGAAGATGGTGAGTTCTTCCCTATTCTACATTAGTGCTAAAGAATGATCAATCAACTCTGTTTTCAGGGTCAACAGAGTCAAGAAAGGTTTATAGAGAAGGTAATGTTAAAGCTGAATCTGGAAGGAGGACTAGGTATTTGCATGACAAATGAGTGGAAAGGGCATTACAGAGAAGGAACAGCAAATACTGAGACAGAAATGTATAAAATGGATGTATTAGACAACATGGTATACTCAGAAAACTAAAGGAACATGAGACTGTATGTAGCCAGAAGTCAGCTCATGAAATATGTGGCATGCCATTTTAAAGAAAAGGAACTTTATATTTTACCAATGGGGAGTTATTGAAGGGACATGGACATGGGAGTGGCATGTTTAGATTATTCAAGCAGCAGGATGAAATCTTGAAGGCTAAAACTAGATAAAGCAGTACAGGAGAGAGAAGGGTGGATATGACATATGTTACAGAGATAGAATCTACATGATTTAATGACAACTTCATAAACAGGAAAGGTAAAAGAGAAAAATGAATTCAAGTTGCATTTTACTGCACTGAGAGATACAGAAGGAGCACTTTTTTGGAGTCTTGGGGAGGCAGTTGGAATGGAGAGGAAATGGAAAACAGGTGAAAAGGAGTTCATTTTGGGACATGTTGAAGTTGAATTGCCTGTAGAATATTCAGGATTGTGAATCACAGTAGGCGGCTAAAAATACAAGGTTGAAACTCAAGGGAGAGATCTGAACTAGTGAGAAATACTTGGTAAGCATCACTATATAGGTGGTGGCTGAAGCTCTATGTGTATGAGATCACTTCAACTATGTAGAGTGATAAAGCAGTGGGTTGAGGGATTGCTTTATACCATAAACACCACTTTGGGCCTGGTTTCTGTGGGAGAGTGTTGCCCACAGTACAGATGACCAGCTTACTTACTGTTTTTCTCCTGATTATAGGAATAAAAACAAAACCAAAATAAACCCTAAACTCTGTGTTTTCAATATAACTTTAGAATATGCAATTATTATTATATTCATTATATCATTTGATCATTATAACATCCCTAAGGGGATAGGCAGGACAGAGGTTTTTTCCCCCTCCACATTAGTGATGGATTTGTATCTCTGAAACATAGTAACAAACTTTTAGCATGGAGCCTGTTCAGAGGTTGAGGACAACCTATAAGAACCATAACTTGTATTTATAATATATACTTTTTGGGAAATTATTTCCTTTGGCTATCTCAGGCAATCTGGGAAGAAGACAAGATAGTGAATGTTACAGATTTTTATAGATAAAGAAACTGAGGTACAGAAGATTATGCAACTTTCTAAAGATGGCGCAACTCCTTGCTAACAGATCCAGGGTGAAAACGAGGTATTATTAAATTCCCAATTCACCATTCTTTTCTGTACAAAACTACTTCCAGGTAGGAGGTAAAATAGAGCCCTGCCATGATAAAGCTTTACTGATGTTTATTTTAAAAGTCCCTATAACAAAGATATTAGGAAAGAAAATAACAAGTCTCAAAATATCTTTCATATATATGGCAAAAATATAACAAAATCATTTTTAGGTATGTAAAAGATAGAAAGAAGTGACATCTCAACAATAATTCCAAAACAAAAACCAAATAAGCATAAATATTTTTTAATGTTTATTTATTTTGAGGGAAAGAGAGAGAGAGACAGTGGGGGTGAGACGGAGAGAGAAGAGAGAGAATCTCAAGCAGGCTCCACACTATCAGTACAGAGCCCAATGTGAAGCTCAATCCCATGAACCATGATATGAGATCATGACCTGGGTTGAAATCGAGTTGGATGCTTAACTGACTGAGCCACTGAGGCACCCCTAAATAAGCATAAAATTTAAAGGGTATAGAAGTATATATCAAGTGACTATATTTCAACTTATCCCAATTGCAGATGTGTGGGATAGTGTTGGGGATCAGATTAGTTGAGGAGCTAAAAATGAAATGGAGGAAGGAAGAATAGCCCAGAGAGGCAGCCCCAAATAACACATGGTCTGTATTCTGAAAGTTTTAGATGAGCAAAACGTAGAAATAATTTTATTCTAAGAGCAGTATTTTACATCCACTTTTTAAATTGCCCTTTGGTAGTCTTACTTTTTGAAGTCCTTTCCTGTGATTCCCTGCCTCATTCCTCATGCAGCTAGTATCCTTGTCCTACTCTTCACAGAGTGGGAGTATAGGGTGAAGAGAAACAAGTAGATTTGTCCATACATACGGTTTCTGTATTCCAGATTTCCATCTGACCTTCTTCTGATTTTCATAATTTTATTCACAATTCCTTAACTTTTCTGCTTTTATGGTGGCAGAGCTAAGTGAAGAAAGACTTTGGAGGAAAGCAATGTGATTTAATGCATTCAGAAATATGAATAAATAAGTAACTGCTCTTAAACCTTCCCAGAAGTAACTGCAAGAGGATGCTTTGTTAAACTTGATGACTTTTCAATTGGTAGACTTTCTGATTGTTTGACAAAATGAAGTGAAAACAACAATGGAGTAGTGTGACAGAAAATATTTTTGGTTCAGGGTATAAACATTGACAGTTCTGCCCTGGAGTGACATAGGCAGTCCAGGTCCAAGGACTGAGAAGCGGTCTCACAGGACAAGCCTAGAGGGTCCTTGGCTTTTCACAGTATAGATATCAAATAAGATCCAAGAGGAAGTGATAGTTTTTGAGGTCAAGAGAGAGTGAAAATACACAGAATATCTGGAAGGAAAGGAAAGGAAAGAAAAGGAGAGGAGAGGAGAGGAGAGGAGAGGAGAGGAGAGGAGAGGAGAGGAGAGTCTCGTATTCGCTCTAGGTATGGAGTTTTTATTGAGAATTGTGGCCTGGTGTACAGGTATCCAGGAACTGGTCAAAACTATGATGAATGTCCAGGTGTCCTCCAAAAGTCACTTATGCACTGGAGCCAGGGGTATGGCATCAGATGTCTGGAGTCAGTGGTCTGGAGAATGTACATAATCACCTCACCCAGTCACTCCTTAGATGTTATCTATTGTGCTAGAAGACTCTGAAGAAATAATTAATTCCTTGACTCTTAGAAGGAGAACATACATTATTTATACTATAAGGCATGGATGGCGGTTGAGCAGGTCCTAGCAAGAATAGAAGTAGGAAAAGAAGCAAAAATCATTTCTACGTGGAGTTCCTTTAGTTTTCCTATCTTAGGAGTGAAACCCAGACAACTCCCTTGAGCTTTTCCTGCTTTTCATAGCTTCTCCATTTCTTTCCTTTTAATTTTCCCATCATCCCAGAAACAAAATATTTTTCTAAAGTGGTCAGATGTTTTTTAAACAATGGGAGAGAGGAGCCCTCCAGTGGAGTGACAATGGGCTAGGCCAATCCCACTCAGGATTTTGTATTTATCAGTCTAAATCAGGGTCCTTTGTAAGCATGCTATAAAAATCAGGGATTGCAGCAGAGTTTTGGGGACAGTAGGTTTCTGGGTAAATGGATTGGAAGGCGTAGTTGAATGACCTAGGTTATCCTAGGCATGGAGATGAGGTGAATAGTGACTTTTCCTAGTTACTGGACATATCAACGCAATAAAGCCACCCATGTACTATGATTTCTGAGAGAAGAGTCCAGTCAGAGTCTTATATCCCCAATCCACAATACGGAAGGTTTTCTGACCATGATTAATTTGGAGAACAAAAACAAAAATAAACAACATCTCTCCAACTGTTTTTTTTAAGTTTGTTTACATATTTTGAGAGAGAGAGAGAGAGAGGGAGAGAGAGAGAGAGAGAGAGAGAGAGAGAGAGAGAGAACAATCAGGGGAGGAGCAGAGATAAAGTGAGAGAGAAAGAATCCTAAGCTGGCTCTGTACTGTCATCATGGAGCCCATCATGGGGCTTGAACTCACCAACCGTGAGATCATGACCTGAGCTGAAAACAGGAGTTGGATGCTTAAGCTACTGAGCCACCCAGGTGCCCCCCCTCAGCTGTTGAAAAAGAGAATCCTGCAGCTTGGGGAGTATGGATGCAGTCTAAAAGAGGGGATCAATTTACTTACATGTATAGTTTATTTAAGACTATTAGATAATGGCATTTAAACTTGATGAGAGCAGCATTTAACATCACTCCGCTTTATAAATATATCTTGCCTATTTAAAATTGTTTTTAATGCTAATTTTTGAGAGAGAGAGACAGAGCATGAGCAGGGGAGGGGCAGAGAGAGAAGGAGACACAGAATCTGAAGCAGGCTCCAGGCTTCGAGCTGTCAGTGCAGAGCCCAAGCCAGGGCTTGAACTCACAGACCCTGAGATCTTGAACTGAGCCAAAGTTGGAAGCTTAACCAACTGAGCCACCTAAGTGCCCATTCTCCTATATCTTGCCTATTTATATGAGAAAAGCACCCATGGAGAATAGTGGGTGGAGCACTGAACTTGGTGTCAAAAAGAATCTGCTGCTTTTTTTGTTCTTCCAAGTTTTTATTAAATGTCAGATATTTAACATACAGTGTAATATTAGTTTCAGGTTACATGCAACACCCAGTGCTCATCACAAGTGCCCACTTAGTACCCATCACCTATTTAACCCATTCCCCAGCCAACCTTCCCTCCAGCAACCCTCAGCTTGTTCTCTATAGTTAAGAGTCTGTTTCATGGTTTCTCTCTCTACTTTTGTCCATATGTTCATTTGTGTTTGATTCTTAAATTCCATGTATGGAAATTAAATGGAATGGAGTGGAATTATATGGTATTTGTCTTTCTCTAAGTGACTTATTTCACATAGCATAATACTCTCTATCTCCATCCATGTCTTTTCAAATGGCAAGATTTCATTTTCATGGTTGAGTAATATTCCATTATATATCACATCTTCTTTATCTATTCATCAGTCAACAGACATTTGGGATCTTTCCATGATTTGGCTATTGTTGATAATGCTGCTATAAACATCAGGGTGCATGTATCCCTTCAAATTAGTATTTTTGTATCCATTGGGTAAATAGCTAGTAGTGCAATTGCTGGGTCATAAGGTAGTTCTATTTGTAACTTTTTTTCTAAGTTTATTTACTCATTTTTGAGAAAGTGTGAGAGTAGGG
Source organism: Paradoxurus hermaphroditus (assembly GCA_004024585.1). Classification (NCBI taxonomy): domain Eukaryota; kingdom Metazoa; phylum Chordata; class Mammalia; order Carnivora; family Viverridae; genus Paradoxurus; species Paradoxurus hermaphroditus. The sequence goes on along the minus strand of PITB01005107.1, from coordinate 79,163 downwards.
GAGGGGCAGAGAGAGAGGGAGAGAGAGAGAATCTTGCCAGGCTTCAACTCAGGAATGCTGAGATCATTACCTGAGCCAAAAACAAGAGTCGAATACTTAACCAAATGAGCCACCTGGCCTGTTTTTAATTATTTGAAACAGGAACCTCCACACTCTTTGTCCAGAAATAGCTGCACCAGTGTGTACTCTCACCAACAGTGTAACATGGTTCCTCATTTCTCCACGTTTTGTCAACACCTATTGTTTTCTATTGTTAATTTTAGCCATTCTGACTGATGTGAGGTGATTTCTAATTGTAGCTTTAATTTGTGCTTCCCTGATGAAGAGTGATGTTGAGGATTCTTTCATGGGTCTGTTGGCCATCTGTATGCCTTGTTTAGAAGAATAGATATTCATTTCTTCTCTTTAGTTTTTAATTTGTTTTATTGTTCTGGGTGTTGAGTTTTATAAATTATATATTTTGGATGCTAACTTTATCAGATATGCCATTTACAAATGTATTTTCCCATTCCGTAGTTTGCTTTTTAGTTTTATTGTTTATTTCCTTCACTGTGGAGAAGCTTTGTATTTTCATGACATCTCAGTAGTTCGATTTTGTTTCTTTTGCCTCAGGAGATGTATCTAGAAAGAAGTTGTTACAGCCAATGTCAAAGAGGTTACTGCCTGTGTTATCTTCTAGGATTTATATGGTTTCTTGTATCACATTTAGGTATTTCATCTATTTTGGATTTATTTTCTGTATGGTGCAAGAAAGTGGCCCAGTTTCATTATTTTGCAATTTACTGTCCAATTTTCAACAAGCAGTGTCGAAGAGATTCTTTTTCCCATTGGATGTTCTTACCTGCTTTGTGGAGATTAGTTGACCATACAGTTGTGAGTTCATTTCTGGGTTCTATATTCTGTTCCATTGATCTATGTGCCTGTTTTTGTGCCAGTACCATACTGTCTTGATCACTACAACTTTGTAATATAACTTGAAGTCTGAAATTGTGATGCTTTCAGCTTTTCTATTATTTTTCAAGATTGCTTAGGCTATTTGGAGTCATATGTGGATCCATAAGAATGTTTGTATTCTTTGTTCTAACTCTGAGAAATGCTGTTGGTATTTTGATAGGGAGAGCATTAAATGTGTATATGGTTTTGGGTAATATAGAAATTTTAATAATATTTGTTTTTCTAATCTATAAACATAGAATGTCTTTCCATTTCTTTGTGTCATCTTCACTTTTTTAAATGTTATTTATTTTTGAGAGAGAGCGAGAGAGCAGGGTTAGGTGCAGAGAGAGAGAGGGAGGGAGACACAGAATCCGAAGCAGGCTCCAGGCTCCGAGCTGTCAGCACAGACCCCGAAGTGGGGCTTGAACTCACAAACCGTGAGATCATGACCTGAGCCGAAGTCGGATGCTTAACCGACTGAGCCAACCCGGCTCCCCTCTTTGTGTCATCTTCAATTTCTTTTATGAATGTTCTATGGTTTTCAGAGTAGAGAACTTTTACTTCTTTTCTGTGGTTTATTTCTAGATATCTATGGTTTTTCATGCAATTATAAATGAGACTGATTCTTTGATTTCTCTTTCTGCTCCTTCGTTATTGGTTTATAGAAATGCAACAGATTTCCATACATTGATTTTGTATGCTACAACTCTCCTGAATTTGTGTATCAGTTGTCGCAAATTTTCAGTGGATTCTTTTGGGTTTTCTATATAGGGTATCATGTCATTTGTAAGTAGTGAATGTTTGACTTCTTCCCTGCAGATTTGAATGCCTTTTGTTTCTTTGTGTTGTCTAATTGGTATGGCTATAACTTCCAGTACTACGTTAAATAACAATAGTGAGACTGTACATCCCTGTCTTTTTCCTGGCCATAGAGGAAAAGCTTTCAGTTTTTTTCCCACTGAGTATTATATTAGCTCTGCGTTTTTATATATGGCCTTTATTATGCTGAGGTATGTTCCCCATATTTCCACTTTGTTGAGAGTTTTATCATAAATGCATTTTAAACTTTGAAAAAGTCTTTCTCTTCATCTACTGAAAGGATCATATGGTTCTTATCCTTTATTTTATTAATATAAAGTATGTTGAAAAATTTTCAAATATTGAACCACACTTTCAGCACGGGAATAAATTTCACTTGTCGGTAGTGAATAATTATTTTAATGTACTGTTGGATTTTGTTTTCTCGTAGTTTACTGAGAATTTTTGCATCCATGTTCATCAGAGCAATGGCTTTTTATTCTCCTTTTAATTGGAGCCTTTATCTGCTCTTTTATCGGGGTAATGCTGAACTGATAGGATAAATATGGAAGTTTTCTTATCATTTATTTTTTTCAGAATAGTTTGAGAAGAATAGGTATTAATTCTTCTTTAAATGTTTGGTAGAAATCTCCTGGAAAACTATTTGGCTTTGGACTTTTGTTTGTTAGAGATTTTTGATTACTGATTCAATTTCTTTGTTGGTTACCGATCTTTCTGTTTCAAATTTGGTAGTTTATGTTTTTAGGAATTCATCCATTTCTTCCAGGTTGTCCTATTAGTTGTCATATATTTTTTCACAATTGTTTGTATTTTTGTGGTGTTGTTTGTTATTTCTCCTCTATCACCAGTAATTTTATTTATTTGGGTCCTTACTCTTTTCTTCTTGATGAGTCCTGCTAGAAGTGTATCAGTTTTATGAATATTTTTGAGGAATGAGTTTCTGGTTTTATTGATCTGTATTATTGTTTTTCTTAGGTTCTATGTCATTTTTTCTGCTCTAATATTTACTATTTCTATCTATCTGCTGGCTTTAAGGTTAATTTGTTGTTCTTTTTCTAGCTTCCTTAGATGGAAAGTTAGTTTATTTGAGATTTTTTTTCTTACTTCTTGAGGTACACCTGTAGTTGTATATATTTCCTCTTAGGACCTCTTATGCTGCATCCCAGAAGTTTTGTATCATTGTGTTTTCATTTTCATTTCTTACCATGTATTTTTTTTTTATTTTACTTAAATACAGTTAGATAATATATAGTGTGATAATGGTTTCAGAAATAGAATTTAGTGATTCATCACTTACATTTAACACCCAGTATTCATCTTAGCAAATGCTCTCCTTAACTTCCATCACCCATTTAGTCAATTCCTCCATCCAACACCCCTCCCAAAACCTTTAGTTTGTTCTCTGTGTTTAAGAAAGTCTTATGGTTTGCCTCTCTCTCCGTTTTTATCTTGTTTTTCCTTCCCTTCCCCTATGTTCATCTGTTTTGTTTCTTAAATTCCATATGATTGAAATCACATGATAATTGTCTTTATCTGACTTATTTCGCTTAGGTTCCATCTACATTGTTGCATATGGCACTATTTCATTTTTTTTTCCACAGCAATTTTCTACCCTGTTTATTTAACAATTATTGTGATTTTCTAAGAAGCTATGCTACAAAATTTTTGAAAGAGGCCAACATGCCAGAGAACTATGAATACCTGCTGCTCTCTGGCGACTCTTAATCTGAGAGGGTCTGAGACCTAGAAACTCTCAATCGCAGGGATCTGCAGGAAGAGTAGTTGGAGGCTACAGGAAAGAGAACGCGAAATCCAGAGCATCTGGGGACACTGAGTGAGTGAAATCTGGGAGAAAGAGAGCCGCGGAAGTGCAGACTGCGGGGAGTGGCCCCCGGTCTTTTCTCCGAAAGACAAGGGGAAGAGAAAGAGCAGAAGGGAAGGTACCCTGAACACTGGGTGGAGAGGGAGCTTATCATCCAGTTCCTATCCACAAGGCTATTTGGAGAGAGGGTTGTTGCTCACGGCGGAGCTGGCGGAGCTTTCTTCACTCCAGAGCCAGAGACACTGTCCCAGCCCCTGACACGGAGAGGCGCGCACCTATGCTGGATTGGTGCTGAGTCAGAGGCATAATTTGGGTGGGGAAGGCTGAACGTGCAGGGTCTCCCGACACCCAGCGGGTCGTGCTGGCCCTTCAACCTGACCAAGTCAAGGATGGACACAGAGTAGGGTTAGGAGACTCCGGGTCCATGAAGAAGATACTGGGGGGATGCCATTGTGATCGCACCTATGCTGAGTCAGAGACTCAGTTTACATAAGGGAAACTGGGCATAGCGGTCAGAGCGAGTTAAAGGAACTCAGATGAGCTTGGGGGCATGATCGCCCAGAAAATTGAACTGTGCTGGTAACCTGCATAGAGTTGAGGACAGAAACTGAGGAGTGATCTGAGACTGTTGGGGCTGGGAGGGCGCCACTATGGTCGGGCATTCCCACAAAGCCAAACCCTAAAACTCCACCCCCCAGTGGAGGAGGTGGGATCCGCCAACACCAGGAATCGCACCTCCTCATGGGAGACACCCATCTGCAGGAGTGGTAGCCGCGGAGACACAAATACTGCAACATTGCCTGGATTAATTCAAGGTCAATTCTACGGTTTTAGATATATTCTTCCTCTTCTCCTTCCTATCTCTCGCCACCTCTAAACCTCTCACCTAGGGGTTTTGGCTTGCTTAAACAGACATTTAACCCACTCTCTCAATGCATGTTATACACCTCCCTCTGTAATTTCCTATCTCTCTCTATGGAACAGTCAGACCACATAGTGCATCTGGGCAAAATCTAACTTCATTTCTCTTTCCTCGCATCCTTCCTTATTCTGATTTCTCTCTTGATGGATCCAGTCTTCTAATCTCTCTACCTGGTCAAAGTTCAATTTCTTCTTCTCCCCACACCTGTCACTACTCTATGTATGTTCTGCCATCAGCAGAGCGCACATCCCATCATTATCTGTAGCTGGTATGTCAGGTTGCATGCCTCCAGAGTGTCATTTGTTAATATTTTTTATGTTGTGATTCATTTGTCTGTATTATTGGTCAGTAAGGTTGTGAGTTTGAGTTTCCTGTTTGTCGGTCTGACCCTTTTCCTTTCCAGGGAGAAATAGGAAATAAACCAATACACACATTGCCAAAATGACCAAACGGAAGAACTTCCCTCAGAAGACTGTACAGGAAATAGTGACAGCACAAGAAATGATGAAAGCAGACATAAGCAACTTAACAGAACCAGAATACAGAATGATAAACATACTCGCAGGGCTTGAAAAAAGCATAGAAGAAAGCAGGGGGCCCTAGAGGCAGAGATCAAGGTCCTAAAAAACGAGCTACAGGAATTAAAAAAAATGCTTTATATGAGGAGCAAAAAAAATTGGAGGCGGCCACAGCACGGATTGAAGAGGCAGAAGAGAGAATAGGGGAATTAGAAGATAAAATTACAGAAAAGGAGGAAGCAGAGAAAAAGAGAGAAAAACTGATTCAGGAACAGGAAAGGAAAATTCGAGACCTGAGCGATGCAATCAAATGGAATAACATCATATTATAGGAATTCCAGAGGAAAAGAGAGAGAGAAAGGAATTGAAGGGGTACTTGAACAAATCATCGATGAGTACTTCCCTAACATGAAGAAGGAAATGGGCATTGAAGTCCAAGAGGCACAGAGAACTTCCCTCAGACATAACCCGAATAGGCCCTCAGCAAGACACATCATAGTGAAGCTGGGAAAATACAACGACAAAGAGAGAATCCTGAAAGCAGCTAGGGATAAACGGGCCTTGACTTACACAGGCAGACACATTAGGGAAGTAGCAGACTTATCCACAGAAACTTGGCAAGCCAGAAAGGAATGGCAGGAAATCTTCAGTGTGATGAACAGGAAGGATATGCAGCAAAGAATCCTTTAACCAGCCAACCTGTCATTCAAATGGATGGAGAGATAAAGGTCTTCCAAAACAAACAAAAACTGAAGGAATACATCACAAATAAACCAATCTTACAAGAGATCCTGAGGGGGACTCTATGAAGGAAAGGTTGCAAGGAACACAGAGCACTAGAGACATCCTTACAAATATGAAACCTACAAACAACACCTTGAATCTAAACCCACATTTTTCAATATTAGTGCTGAATGTAAACAGACTAAACGCTCCAATTAAAAGGCACAGGGTAACAGAATGGATTAGAAAACAAGACCCATCTATCTGTTGTCTTCAAGAGACCCATTTTAAACCTGAGGACACCTTCAGACTGAAAGTGAGGGGATGGAGAACTATCTACCATGCCACAGGAACTCAGAAGAAAGCTGGAGTAGCCACACTTATATCAGATAAACTGGACTTTAAAGTAAAAGATGTAATAAGAGATGAAGAAGGGCATTATATAATAATCACAGGGACTATCCAGCAGGAAGAGCTAACAATTATAAATATCTACGCGCCAAATTCTGGGGCACCCAAATTGGCAACGAAACTAATTACACACGTAAGCTATCTTATTGATAAAAATGTGCTAGTTGTAGGAGACCTTAATACCCCACTCACAGCGCTGGATAGATCCACTAAACAGAGAATCAACATGGAAACAATGGACCTGAATGACACGTTGGAACGGATGGACCTGACAGATATCTTCAAGACCCTTCATCCAGAAGCAAATAATTTACAATCTTCTCAAATGCGCATGGTTCATTTTCCAAGATAGACCACATTCTGGTGCACAAGGAATAAGTATAAAAAAATTGAGATCATACCATACACAATTTCAGACCACAATGCTTTGAAACTTGAAATCAACCACAGGAAAAAGTCTGGGAAGCCCCACAAATATAGAGGCTAAAGAACAACCTACTAAAAGACGAATGGGTCAACCAAGCAATCAGAGAAGAAATTTAAAAATACATGGAAACAAATGAAAATGAAAATACGACAATCCAAACGCTTTGGGATGCGACAAAGGCAGTCCTGAGAGGGAAATATATTGCAATCCAGGCCCATGTCAAGAAACAAGAAAAATTCCTAACACAAATTCTAACAGCACGCCTAAAGGAACTAGAAGCAGAACAGCTAAGAAAGCCCAAACCTAGCAGAAAGAGAGAAATAACAAAAAATAGGGCACAAATTAATCATATGGAAATAGAAAAAGTAGTGGAACAGATCAATGAAACCAAGAGCTGGTTCTTTGAAAAAATAAAATTGATAAACCTCTAGCCAGGCTCCTCAAAAAGAAAAGAAAGAGAAACCAAATCAGTAAAATCACGAACGAAAATGGCGTGATTACAACCAATCCCTCAGAAATATAAGCAGGTTTCAGAGAATATTATGAAAAACTCTCTGCCGTCAAATTGAACAACCTGGAAGAAATAGATAAATTCCTAAACAGCCACACGCTACCAAAACTCAAAAGGGAAGAAATAGAAAACTTGAACAGACCCATAACTAGTGAAGAAATAGAAGCAGTTATCAAAAATCTCCCATCAAATAAAAGTCCAGGGCCAAATGGCTTCCCTGCGGAATTTTACTAGACATTTAAAACAGAGTTAATACCTATCCTCCTCAAGCTGTTCCAAAAAATTGAGACGGAAAGAAAACTCCCAGACTCATTCTATGAAGCCAGGATCACTTTGATCCCCAAACCAGATAAAGACCCAGCAAAAAGAGAACTACAGGCCAATATCCTTGATGAACATGGATGCAAAAATTCTTAACAAGATATTAGCAAATAGAATCCAACAGCATATAAAAAGAATTATCCACCACGATCAAGTAGGATTCATCGCGGGGTTGCAGGGATGGTTCAACATTCGTAAATCAATCAACGTGATACATCACACTAACAAAAGAAAAGATAAGAACCATATGCTCCTGTCAATTAATGCAGAAAAAGCATTTGACAAAATACAGCATCCCTTCTTAATAAAAACTCTCGAGAATGTCGGGATAGAAGGAACATAATTAGGCATCATAAAAGCCATTTATGAAAAGCCCACAGCTAATATCATCCTCAATGGGGAAAAACTGAGAGCCTTCCCCCTGAGATCAGGAACACGGCAGGGATGTCCACTCTCACCACTGCTATTTAATATAGTGTTAGTGATCTAGCATCACCAATCAGACAAGAAAGCAAAATAAAAGGCATCAGGATAGGCAAGGATGAAGTCAAATTTTCACTTTTTTGCAGACAACATGATACTTTACATGGAAAACCCAACAGAATCCACCGAAAGCCTACTAGAACTGATTCACGAAATTGGCAAAGTTGCAGGATACAAAGTCAATGTACAGAAATTTATTTCATTCCTTTACACCAAGAATTAAGCAATAGAAAGAGAAATAAAGTAGCGAATCCCATTCACAATTGCACCAAAAACCATCAAATACCTAGGAATAAACCTAACCAACGATGTAAAAGACCTTTACGTGGAAAACTATAAAAAACTTATGAAGGAAATTGAGGAAGACACAAGGAAATGGAAAAACATCCCATGCCCATGGATCGGAAGAATAAATATTGTTAAAATGGCAATACTACCTAAAGCAATCTACACATTCAATGCAATCCAAATCAAAATTGCACCAGCATTCTTCTCAAAGCTAGAGCAAACAATCCTAAAATTTGTATGGAACCACAAAAGACCCTGAACAGCCAAAGTAATTCTGAAGAATAAAACCAAAGTGAGAGACATCACAATCCCAGATTTTAACCTCTACTACAAAGCGGTAGTCATCAAGACAGCATGGTATTGGCACAAAAATAGACACATAGACCAATGGAATCGAATAGAGAACCCAGAAATGGACCCACAAGCATATGGCCATCTAATCTTTGACAAAGCAGGAAAGAGTATCCAATGGAAAAAAGACAGCCTCTTTAACAAACGGTGCTGGGAGAACTGGACAGAAACATGCAGAAGAATGAAACTAGATCACTTCCTTACACCACTCACAAAAATAATCTCTAAATGGATGAAGGATCTGAATGTGAGACAGGAAACCGTCAAAATCCTAGAGGAGAAAGCAGGAAAAAACCTCTTTGACCTGAGCCGCAGCAATTTCCTATGCAACACATCTCCAAAGGCGAGGGAATTGGGACCTCATCACAATAAAAAGCTTCTGCACGGCAAAGGAAACAACCAACAAAACTAATAGACAACCGACGGAATGGGAAAGGATAATTGCAAATGACATATCGGATAAAGGACTAGTATCTAAAATCTATAAAGAACTTACCAAACTCCACACCCAAAAAACAAATAATCCAGTGAAGAAATGGGTGGAAGATATGAATAGACACTTCTCCAAAGAGGACATTCAGATGGCCAACAGACACATGAAACGATGTTCAAAGTCACTCATCATCAGGGAAATACAAACCAAAACCACACTGAGATACCACCTTACACAGGTTCGAGTGGCTAAAATGAATAAGTCAGGAAACTATAGATGCTGGCGGGGATGTGGAGAAGCAGGCACCTTCCTATACTGTTGGTGAGAATGCAAACTGGTGCAGCCACTCTGGAAAACGGTGTGGAGGTTCCTCAAAAGAAATGAAAATAGAGCTACCCTATGACCCAGCAATTGCACTGCTAGGAATCTACGCAAGAGACACAGGAATGCTGATGCATAGGGGCACGTGTACCCCAATGTTCATAGCAGTACTTTCGACAATAGCCAAATCATGGAAAGAGACCAAGTGCCCATCAACTGACGAATGGATAAAGAAGTTGTGGTACATATATACAATGGACTACTACGTGGCAATGAGAAAAAATGAAATCTGGCCATGTGTAGCAACATGGATGGAACTGGAGGGTATTATGTTAAGTGAAATAAGTCAGTCAGAGAAAGACAGATGCCATATGGACTTTGTGATACTAAGCAAAAACCAGGGGGAGGGGAAGAGGGGAAAGGAAAAAAAGACACAAAGAGGGAGGGAGATAAAACATAAGAGACTCTCAAAGACTAAGAACAAACTGAGGGTGAGGGGGGTGAGGGAGGGTGGAAAGGGGGTGATGGGTATTAAAGAGGGCACGTGTTGGGATGAATACTGGGTGTTATATGTAAACCAATTTGAAAATAAACTGTTATAAAAAAAAGGAAGCTATGCTAAAATCATCAAAATAAATCTGAAGTTTTGTATACAAATATGAATCTCTTATTCTTTTTAATATCACAGGAAATTGAATAGTAACAAAGATTTTACATGGGTAAACTTGTTTCCTATCTTCTATCTTAAATTTTTTTTGAATAACTTATTGTCATTTTGGTTTCCATACAACACCTAGTGCTCATCCCAACGAGTGCCCTCCTCTGTGTCCATCACCCACTCTCCCTCCTCCCACACCCCCCTCTCTCCTCAGTTTGTTCTTAGTCTTTTTGAATCTCTCATGTTATGTCTTCCTTCCTCTCTGTGGCTTTTTTCTTCCCTTCCTTCCCCTCTTCCCCTCCCCCCTGGTTTTCTGTTAGGTCTCCCAAAGCCTACCTATGCGTGGGAAGGTATGGCATCTGTCTTTCTCTGCCTGACTTATTTCACTCAGCATAATATCCTCCAGTTCCATCCATGTTGCCACACATGGCCAGATTTCATTCTTTCTCATTGCTGCATAGTATTCCATTGTATATATATATATACCACATATTCTTTATCCAATCATCAGTTGATGGACACTTAGCCTCTTTCCATGATTTGACTATTGACGAAACTGGCATTATTTCATTTTTGCTTGTGCAGTAATATATCATTGTATATATACCACATCTTTATTCATTCATTTGGACTCTATGGGCTCTTTCCAGAATTTGGTTATTGATGATAGGGCTGTTACCATGTATTTTTAAATTTCTTCTTTCATTTCCTGGTTGATCCATTCATTGTTTAGTAGCATGTTGTTTAACCTCCATGTTTTTGTAGTCTTTCCAATTTTTCTTGTGGTCGACTTCAAAAGTTCAAGGTGCTGTGGTCAGAAACGATCCATAGTATGATCTTAGTCTTTTCATGATTGTTGAGTCCTGATCTGTGACCTAGTATATGATCTATTCCGGAGAATATCCCATGTGAACTTGAAAAGAATGTGTATTCTGCTGCTTTAAGATGAATATCTGTTATGTCCATCTGGTCCAGTGTGTCATTGAAAGCAACTGTTTCCTTGTTGATTTTCTGCTGAGATAATCTGTCCATTTTTGTATTGGAGTGTTAATGTCCCTACTATTACAGTATTACTGTTAAAGAGTTCCTTTATTTTTGTTATTAATTGTTTTTTTATATCTGGGTGCTTTATTGTTGGAGGCATAAATATTTACAGTTGTGAGATCTTCTTGCTGGTTTTTTCCCTTTATTATGGTATAGTACTCATCTTCAGCTTTTGTTACAATAGCATTTAGTTTAAAATTTAGTTTTTCTTATATAATTAATACAATTCCAGCCTCCTTTTGGCATCTCTTTGTGTGATAAATATTTCTCCATACCCTCATTTTCAATCTTCAGCTGTCTTTCTGTCTATAATGAATCTTATGTAGGCAGAATTATAGATGAATCTTTTTTAAAATACAGTCTGGCACCCTATATCTTTTGATTGGAGTTTTGTACATTAGAATAATTACTGATAGACATGTATGTAGTGCCATTTCAGTAGTTGTGTTGTCATTGTTTCTGGAGACTGTCTGTTTCTTTCATGTCTTTGTTACTGTTGGTCTTTTCCACCTAAAGTGTCCCCTTTAATATTTATTGTAGGGCTAATTTATTGGTCACAAACTCATTTGGTTTTTATGTCTGTGAAACTCTATCTCTCCTTTTATTCTGAATGATAGCCTTACTAGATAAAATATTCTTTGCTGCACATTTTTTCCCATTCAGCACGTTGAATATACTATGCCACTTCATTATGGCTTTTCAAGTGTCTGTTGAGATATCTGCAGCTAGCCTTATGGGTGTTTCCTTGTAAGTTAAAGACATCTTTTGTCTTGCTGTTTTTCAGATTGTTTTCTTTGTTATTATATATTGACAATTTAATCGCAATAGTTCATGATTTTTTTTGGATGGGAGTTCTCTGTGCCTCCTCAAACTGAATGTCTGTTTCCTTCCAAAGAATAGGAACATTTTCAACTACTATTTCCTTAAATGAATTTTCTTCCCCTTTTTCTCTTCTTTTTCTAGGATTCTTATAAACATTATAACAGTTTTATGGAGTTGCTGAGTTCCCTAAGTCTATTCTCATGTTCCATAATTCTTCTTTCTCTTTTTTCCCCTAGTTTCACTATTTTCTATTATTTTATCTTCTATATCACTTAATCAGTCCTCTGATTCTTCCGTCCTTGTGTTCACTGCATCAAGTCTGTTTTGAATCTCAGTTATTGCATTTTTCATTCGTACTTGATTGGTTTTTTTTTCCTCTTTTATCTCCGTGGTAAAAATCCTCTCTGAAGTTTTCAATTCTTTTCTCAAGCCCAGTGAGTATCCTTATGATTGTTGCTTTAAGTTACCCATCAGGCATGTTACTTATATCTGTTTCACTTACATCTCTGGATGTGACCTTATCTTGCTGTTTCATTTGGGATGAATTCCTCCATCCTGGCATTTTGTCTAAGTGTCTAAGTTTCTGCCTGTTTCTCTGTGTTAGAAAAGCTTGTTATATTTTCTGCTTCTAAAAATAGAGGCTTTATGAAGAAGAAGTTATATAGTGTGCAGGAGCTGACTCTTCAGGGAGTGTCTCTAGTCTGGCACTGTGTGCTGTGCTCCTGTGTTTTGGCTGCTCTATCATTTAGGCCAGTCATGGGTAGAGTGTCTTCTTGCTTGCAGTGTGCAATATTTGGTCTTCGGCCAAAGAGTGGCAAGTTTTAACTAGGTGTGTTCTGGTCTTCTTGTTTAATGAAGCTTGATGCTACTTCTACCACAAATGAATTCTTGTAGACCTCTCCCTCTATGGTTGGGAGACATGATTTGGGCAAGCATTTCTACTGGATTCAGGGGGTGGATCCCACTATGCTGGAACTGAAGCAACTTCACCAAGAAGGACAGTATAAGAGTCTAGGGGTGCTGGACCTGGTGTAAGCAGGTTAGGCAACAAGGGTTGGCAGTGTACTGTTATGGCAGGTGACTATGTGTTTATCCTGAGAGGCAGGAAGGGAAATGGTGACAGCCAGCTCCTTTGTTCCCATAGAAGGGTCTCTGTGCTCACTGCTCTTAGGAAAGCACTCTGGATAGAGTGAATAATCTACCCTCTATGTGTCCCAGGTATTTTTCAGATCACTGTGTCCACACTGTCAGCCTCTGGGTTGTTTTCCTGTCTTCTTTTCAGGAGCAGGGCAGTACCCTCAAGGCTCCATCCCAGCCAATCTTGCTGACTTTTAAATCTCTAGGCTTTAGGGACATGGTGTGGGTTGGGGTCTGTTCTGGTCTTTTGGGGAAGGGTCTTACAGGGCTGGTACTGAGGCAGGTTTGATTGAGAAGTGCAGTTGCACCAGAGCAAGTGAGGTGGGACTTGGATAAAGCAGATTAGGCTGCCAGTGTCTGGGTCAAGCTGGCCTCTGCAGGTGGCTCTGAGTTCATACTGAACAGTGGTGGAGAGAAATGATGCCAGCAGCTCCTTTGTCCCTGGAGAGGTTCCTACCTCTCAAGAATGCTCTCCAAGAAGAGCGAAAAATCCCTACTCTGTGCACCAGGCATTCCTCATTTCAGCGTTTCCAAACTGTTTGCCTCTGGGTTGTTTCCTTTTCTTCTCTTCAAGAGCAGGGTAGTACGCTCTGAATTCTATCCCAGCCAAGTCTGCCCTCCTTTAAAACTCCAGTCTTCAAGCCCCACTGGTTGTGAGAAAACACAAAAATCAATCCTTCTTTTCCCAGCCAATGGCTTTGGGGAAGTGTTCTCCCTGTGCATTCTGTGATATATATATATATATGTGTGTGTGTGTGTGTGTGTGTGTGTGTGTGTGTGTGTGTTCATCAACCTCCCCCAAACTTTACTAAGTAAGGGATATTATATATTTTTCACAGATTAGAAAGTAAAGGTTCAGATAATTAATTTCAGCTAGAGAACAAATTGGGATTCAAATGTAGGAATGGGTGGTGTCCTAGCCTGAGCTCTTTTTTGCTCCTTTAATACGAATTTATTGGATACTGAAAACAACTCTGTGAAGTAGGCAGGTAAAGATTATCATCTTCATTTAATGCCTCCACTTTTGGAGGAGAAAAAGTAAAATCCAGAGAAGTTAAGTGACTTACTTCAGTGAGTTTAAAAATTAAAAATAGGGGGCGCCTGGGTGGCTCAGTTGATTGAGCAGTCGACTTTGGCTCAGGTCATGATCTCACACTCTGTGAGTTCGAGCCCCACGTTGGGCTCTGTACTGGCGGCTCATCAGAGCCTGGAGCCTGCTTCGGATTCTGTGTCTCCCTCTCTCTCTGCCCTTCCCCTGCTCACACTCTGTCTCTATGTCTCTCAAAAATAAATAAACAAAAAAAAATTAAAAATAGAATTTTGAGTGATTCTTCCTACTGCTCATCTCTCTCGCACTAGTTGATTCTCCTTCCCACTATATTGTCAATGTTAGCAAATCTTCAAGCACAGAGCACAAAGGTATATTCCCAAGGTACATGCTCTGGCAGATGTGAGTGTAAACATTAAGTAAAGGTACATAAACTTAAATAAAACTCACAAAAATTAACTTGAGAATCTTCATTTTGAGATTTTAAGTTGTGATTTTCCAACTTTTATGAGTCATGCACTCTTACAAGAATATACTGTAAGCAATGGACTCTCCCTAGAAAAATACACATGTACAACATTCCAAAAATGGTTTCAGGGGTTTTACAGAAATTCTGAGACCAACCATTTTATAAACCGTTATCTTAAAAAAAGATAAATTACTAGTACAACAAAAATGTGCTGTCTAAATTATCTTACTCACCCAGGAAGCTATCTCAGAGTCATCCTGCTTTTACTTGTCTCCCTTTCTCCCCGACACCTAAAATACTAGCATTTTGTTCTACTGAGTTTAGCAAAGATGGACTGTATCATGTGTTCAATTCTCATTATTTATAACATCTAGACATTTCTTAGGTCCCTTACTTGATTGTGAGTGCCTGAAAGGTAGAGCCCTCATCAAAACCATCTTTGCATGACCTGATATCATCCTTCTGTACCCTAACCTAGCATAGTACTCTGAGTGATGCATGTATGTATTTGAACTAAACTCACCATTCAGATCTTTTCTAAAAAGAAAAAAAGAAAACTTTATATATAAAAGGAATTTAAAAATTTTCCCACCTTGACATATTAATTCTTATTTATGTTTGCATAAGTATGAAATAGCCTGGCACAAGTGGAAAACTCTAAGCAATTTTTATGGCTATAGTACATAGTAGTAAAGGGAAACATTAATTCATAACAAAGAAAACAGGTTATCTACCAAAATTCTAAGGTTGAGTAGATTTAAAGAAAAAATTGCAAATGGTCCTGTGTTATTTCTGGTGTATTTCTCTATAAGAGCTATAGCATTGATTAGTAGTCAGATAATTAGCCCTAAATCCTGCCTACTACTAGTGTATAATAGTCCACTGTGAAGCTCAGGCTTGCAAGTTATAAGGCAAGAAACATAATGTTAGTTGAGGTAACTACTGAGATAGTAATTCTCTAACATTAAGATAAGCTTTTTTAAGAACAGAACAGGCAACATTTGAGTACAACAGATGTCACTAAATTGGTAGAAGTTATTTAAAAAGCAGCATGGATATGAAATACAAGAGATATATAGAATTGGCAATACTTGGTCACCAATATCATTTAGTGGGAATGTATAATAACAGGATAGAATGAGCATAACTGAAGTTTTTGGCTTGTGTCACTAGCTTCTATTTACGAAGATTTGTAAAACAGAAGGGGTATCATGTTTCTCAGTAGATAGCCAGGTGAATGTATAGTATTTTTGACTAGTTGAGTTTGCAAATGCTTTTGGGACAGTCAGATACAAATACATGGACCTAGAACTCAAGGAGAAAAGCTATACATTGGAAATGACCAGCATAGAAGATTTAGCAGAGCCAATAATTATAAATGAGATAATAGTAATCATGATGATTGGTGATGATGATGATGATGATGATGATGATGGTGATGATAATGATGATGATGGTGGTGTTGCTGGTGATGATAGCAACGACAAAAATTAATACTCATTTACTATCTTCTGTATTCCAGGCATGATAAGTGTTTTACATGCATTATGTAAATCATTTCTCACAATATACCTATGAGAAGAAGCAATTTGCTCAGGGTAATGAAGTTGGTTAATGATGGAACTTAAACTTAAATTCAGGTCTTCTTGATTCCAGAACTCCAAGGAACAGAGAACAAGACAATAAAGAGTGCTGCCATTAATAAATGGACAGAGGGGAAACATACAAAAAAGTGTAAATTTAAAGGAGGATGTATGATGTTGGTGGAGTAGGCAGACACTAGGCTCACTTTTTTTCCACAAATACTACTAGTTAACTATCAAATAACCTTAGATAGCCCAAAAAAACGACTTGAAGTCTGACAGAACAAACTCCAAAACTAAAAGTAGAGAAGAGACCACATTGAAGAAAGTAGGAAGTGTGAAGATACAGTTTGAGAGAGAAATATATCATGGCCACTGCAAAAAGGAGAAACTTGTGGTCTTGGAAAAAGATGAGAGATAGACTAACATACAGGATAGCACATGAGGAAAAGGGATACCCATAGAAATTAGCCGGGAAAGCAAGTGGGGTCAATTTTAGTGACGTCTGGGAATGAGGCAGTCTTAAAACATGGAATTTTAAAGATCAGTGAACTTGGCTCCAGGACAGCATAGAGAGCATTGGGGCTGCTCTTGGAGATAAATCAAGGTGAACAGTCCACAAACAGACAGCATGGAAGCAGTGATCTAAAGAGTGACTGGGACACACAGTAAGGAGGTTATTTGTTCATCTGTAAGTGCATCTCATTGAAGCAGTATTCATGGAGAGTCTCCTCCAGGAACAAAGGAACAAGCAGATTCTTTTTCCTTTCCCTCCCCTTCAACATAAGCACAAGGCTACCTGCAGCACAGCTCTAACACTTACTACCTGCACAAAGTCCTGCCTCTTTGCACTCTGATGGAAACACCCTTCCCTGTCTCATTTGTTCAGTCCTGGCATAAGGACACCTTCCCCCAGATGATTGGCCTAAACCCCTGTCTCCCAGAACAGGAGTTTTGTGTGCCTCGGTTCCAGAAGTGGTGGTGACAAGTCTCATTTCACAAGCAGAACAGAGTACACCTATTTAAAATGTGCCACATCTAGGTCAGGGACCAAATGCTGCCCACAATAGGTCAAAAAAGCCTCTGAAGGAAACTAGTCTGAAGGATAAAGTGACCAGGACAAAACACCAGAGCACAAGGAGCGCACATTGCAGACACTCCCAGAAGTGCCAGGCCCTGGGGAACAGGAGACACTCCATGG
Source organism: Paradoxurus hermaphroditus (assembly GCA_004024585.1). NCBI lineage: Eukaryota > Metazoa > Chordata > Mammalia > Carnivora > Viverridae > Paradoxurus > Paradoxurus hermaphroditus. The sequence continues at coordinate 61,915 of PITB01005107.1, read as the reverse complement.
TAGGGCACTAGAGGAATTCTTCTTCATAAGACCATTGCCCTCAAGAACAGGAGACATACCTGACATTCCTGACAGACAGAAACAGGCACAGAGATTTAGACAAAAGGAGACGACATAGAAATTTAGCCCAAATGAAGGAACAAGGCCATAACAAGAGATCTAAGTGAATCAGAGATAAGTAACATAACTGATGGAGTATTAAAGCAATGACTGAAAGAATACTCAGAGGACTTGAGAAAAGAGGGAAGACATCAATGAGACCCTCAATGCAGAGATAAAGAATAACATAACAGAAATAAAGGTTCAAAAAATGAAATGAGAAACGCGTTTGATGGAATGAACAACAAACTGTAAAAGCAGAGAAATGAATTAAGGACCTAGAAGGCAGAGTAATATAAAGTATTAAGGATGAACAAAAGAGAGAAAAGGTAATTATGCAAAATTAGAATAGACAAAGAGCAGGACTTAATGCCTTCAGTATTAAAGGTCAGTGAGCTTGGCTGGGATAGAGCCCTGAGGACACTGCCCTGATCCTGGAGAGATGGCAGGCAAACTACCCAAGGGCAGTGTGGAAACAGGGATCTGAAGGATAGATACTTGGGGCACAAAGGGGGGATATTATTTGCTTTTATCATAGCATGTTCCTGAAAACCAGCATTCATGGAGACACCTCTAGAGGAACAAATCAGCTGACAAGGGCAATTTTTCTATCCCATCCTTCAACGTAAGCACAGGAAACCTGTAGGAAGCAACACAGTGCCAACACTGCCTGACTTCATTCTATACACCAAGGCCCATCCCCCTGTGCTTTGGTGGGACTTCCCTTCTCAGTCATCTTTGCTTCAGTCACAGTGGCGGGATCCTCCCCCAGAAGATAAGAACAAAGCCATGCCTACACCATGTCTTCTGACCAGATATTTTAGCAGAGCCTCAGTTCTTGTGGACATGGTGATAAGTCTTATTTTGCAAGAAGACCAGAGCACTCCTAGTAAAAACTTGTCATATTCAAGACAGACACCAAATACTGCCCACAGTGGGCAAGGAGAACCTCTTCAAATGACTGGCCTGAAGCATAGAGCAGACAAAACACAACAGCAGAGCACAAAAAGCATGCACCTGAGACACTTCCTGAAGTTCCAGGCCCTGGGCACTACAGGACCTCCACTTCGTAAGCCATTACTATCAGGATCAAGAGAAATAATATTGTTTTTTTATGACACAGAGAAGACAGTGACTTAGACAAACATTGAGATAGAAGAACTTATCCCAAATGAAAGAACAAGATAAGGCCATGGCCAGAAATCTAAGCAAAACAGATATAAGTAACATGCCTGATGGAGAATTTAAAGCAACAATCATAAGGATACTTACTGGGCTTGAAAAAGAATAAAAAACATCTGTGAGACCATTAACATAGAGATACATAGAGTTACGAAAGAATTAATCAGAGATGAAGAGTACAAAGCACAATATTTGAAATATGTTCAATGTAATAAACAGCAGGCTGGAAGGAACAGAGGAATGAATTAATGACCTAGAAGACAAAGTAATGGAAAGCAATGAAACTGAACAAAAGAGAGTAACAAGATTTATGCAACAGAAGAACAGAATTAAGGAATTCAGTGACTCCATCAGACGTAATAACACTAATATTATAGGAATCCCTTAAGAAGAGAGAGAGAAAAGGGAATAAAATTTATAGGACAAAATCACAGCTGAAATGATCCCTAATGTAGGGAAGATTTCCCATCAAAATCTACAAAGCAGACCAACATCAAGTCACCATAATTAAATTTGCAAAACCTACTGATAAAGAAAAAATCTATAGAGAAGCAAGACAAAAAAAAATTCTTACCATATAAAGGAAAATCCATAAGGTTAGCTGAAGATTTCTCAATAGAAACTTGGCAAGCCAGAGGGAGTGGCATGACATCTTCAAAGGGCTGAACTGGAAACATATGCAGACAAGAATAATCTATCCAGCTAGGCTATCATTCAGAATCAGAGAGATAAATATATTCCCAGATGAACAAAAACTGAAGGAGTTTGTGACTACTAAATCAGCCTAGCAAGAAAAATTAAAGTGAATTCTTTGAGTGGAGAGGAAAGACCAAAGGTGAAAGACAAGACAGGAAGAGATAAAATCTCCAGAAACAACAACAAAACGACTACTAAAATGGCACTACATACATAACTATCGATAATTACTCTGGATATAAATGTAATAAAAGCCCCAACGAAAAGGTAAGGTGTAATAAAAAATTAAAAGACAAGATCCATCTATATGCTCTCCATAGAAGATTCATTTTAGACATAAAGACACATGCAGATTAAAAGCGAAGAGACTGAGAAACCTTTATCAAGCAAGTGGATGTCAAAAGAAAGAAGGAATAGCAATACTTATATCAGACAAACTAGACTTTAAACCAGACTGTAACAAGAGATGAAGAAGGACACTATATCATAATAAAGGAATGTATCCAACAAGAGGATCTCACAATTGTACATATTTATGCTCTCAACATGAAAGCATCCAAATATACAAAACAATAACAAACATAAAACAACTCATTGTTAATAGTACAATAATAATAGGGGACTTTAATATCCCACTTATAGCAGTGGGCATAAAATCTAAGCAGAAAATCAACAAGGAAATAATAACTTGGAATGACACATTAGACTAGATGGACTTAACAGATATATTCAGAACATTCTATCTCAAGCTGCAGAATACACATTCCTTTCAAGTGCACATGGGTTATTATCCAGAATAGATCACATGCAAAGTCAAAATCAGGTCTCAACAAGTAGAAAAAGACTGAGTTCATACCATGCATTTTTTCTGAACACAAAACTATGAAACTTGAAGTCAACCACAAGAAAAAATTTGGAAAGACCATGAATACATGGAAGTTAAACAACACGCTACTCAACAATGAATGGATCAAACTTAAAATCAAAGAAGAAATTAAAAAATAGATGGAAACAAATGAAAATTAAAACACAATGATCCAAAACCTTTGGGATACGACAAAAGCAGTCCTAAGAGGTAAGGATACAGCAATACAGGCCTACATCAAGAAGCAAGAAAAAGCCTGGGTGGTTCAGTCGGTTAAGCATCTGACTTTGGCTCAGGTCATGATCTCGTGGTTTGTGAGTTCAAGCCCCATGTCGGGCTCTATGCTGACAACTCGGAGCCTGGATCCTGCTTCAGATTCTGTGTTTCCCTCCTTCTCTCTCTCTGCGCCTAACCCTGCTCTCTCTCTCTCTTTCTCAAAAATAAATAAACATTAAAATTAAAAAAAAAGAAGCAAGAAAAACCTTAAATAAATAAACTATTCTTACACCTAAATAAGCTAGAAAAAAACAATAAACAAAGACTAAACGCCAGCAGAGGAATGAAACAACAAATATTAGCAGAAATAAATGATATAGAAACTAAACTAAAGTAAACTAAAAAACAATAGAAGAGATCAATGAAGCCAGGAGCTGATTCTTTGAAGAAAATAATAAAATTAATAAACCCCTAGTCAGAGTTATCAAATAGGAAAGAGAAAGGGATGAAATAAATACAATCGCAAAAGAGAGTAGAGAAAAACAACAAACATCACAGAAATAGAAAATTATAAGAAAATATTATGAAAAACTGTATGCCAACAAATTGGACAAGCTGGAAGAAATGGATAAATTCCTAGCCACATATAAACTAATATAACTGTAACGGGAAGAAATAAAAAAATTTAGCAGACTGATAACCAAAGAAACTGAGCCAGTAATCAAAAATCTCCCAACGAACAAAATTCCAGGGCAAGATGACTTCACAGGAGAGTTTCACCCAACATTTAAGAAAGAGTTAGTACCTATTCTTCTCAAACATTCCAAAAATTAGAAAATGTAGGAAAACTTCGAAATTTATTCTATCAGGCTAGCATTACCCTGATAACAAAACCAGATAAAGACTCCACCAAAAAAGAGAAGTATAGGCCAATATCCCTGATGATAATCAATGCAAAAATTATCAATAAAACACTGGCAAATCGAGTCCAACCTTGCATTAAAAGAATCATTCACTACAATCAAGTACGACTTATTCCTGGGTTGCAAGGGTGGTTCAATATTCACAATGTGATATACTACATTAATGAAAGGAAAAAAAAACATATCCTTTCAATAAATGCAGAAAAATCATTTGACATAGTACAACATCTATTCATGATACAAATCCTCAACAACACAGAATTAGAAGAAACATATCTCAACATAATAAAGGCCATATAGGAAAAATTCACAGCTGACGGAGGCACTGAGTCTGGAGTTCTCTCTTGTCCAGCAAGAAAGCTGGATGCAGGATTAAAAATAATGTCCGGGAGGAGACAAGAGCCTGGAGTAAAAGTCCTTGGTCCGTTTTTATTAGGATCAGAAGACTTACAAACATGGTGATGGACGTGCACAAAGATACAATGAAATGATAAATATTAACTCATGGGCATCAGGAAAAGGGGGTTTGGGAGATATGCGGTGTTAGGGGGTTGGGTCAATACAAAACTAGATTCTGATGCTGAGTGGAAGATTGTTTACACCAAACATGAGGTGACACCTCTCTTTATATGAAATGGTCTTGGGGACAAGAAAGACAGAGCATGTTATCTCAGGGTCAACGAGGCACCTTTCTTTTGCTAATTATCTCCACTCTGGTCAACTTTGTTCCACTGGGATCTACAGCCTTATTAACTGTTTGCCTAATTTGGTCCTTCCTTCCTGTGAAAGCAGCTTTCTGTTATTGTACTAAGTTGGGGAGCATTTCTATCCTGAATTTGTTTACCTCATCTTGGGTGTTTTCATCCTGAGATATTCTATTCCTATGCCTTTGTCCTATACTGGGGCCCTTTGCCCCATTTGTCCCTTACTGGGGGCCTTTGCCCCATATACCTAATCTTACGTACCTAATCTTGTTTACCCAATCTTGGGTGTGTTCATCCTATGGCTTTCTAATTCTTTATGCCTTGTTAACCCATCAGTGCAGTCTCAGGGAATTCCTAAGCTTATTCTCCACACACAGCTAATATCATCATTATTGGAAAAACCTGAGAGCTTTTCCTCTATGGTAGGGAAGAAGACAGGGATGTCCACTCTCAAAACTAATATTTAGCATAGTGCTGGAAGTTGTAGCCACAGCAATAAGACAACAAAAAGAAATAAAAATATACGAAATAGAAAGAAAGAAGTAAAACTTATATCATTTGCCAATGACATGATACTCTATATATAAAACCCCAAAGTGTTCACTAAGAAATCACTAGAACTGATACATAAACTAAGTATAGTGTCAGGATGCAAAATCAACATACAGAAATCTGCTGCATTTCTATACATCAATAATGAAGCAGCAGAAGGAGTAATCGAAGAATCAGTCCCATTTAAAATTGCATGAAAAACCATAAGATACCCAGGAATAAACCTATCCAAAAGATAAAGGATTATTACTCTGAAAACTATATAGTACTGACAAAAAAAATTAAAGATGACTTGAATAAATGAAAAATATTTCATGATCATAGATTGAAGGACAAATATTGTTAAAATATATATATATTACCCTAAGAAATCTACACATTCAATGCAATCCCCATGAAAATATCAACAGCATTTCTCACAGAGGTAAAGCAAATAATTCTAAAATTTGCGTGGAACGACAAAAGACACTGAATTGCCAAAGCAATTTTGAAAAAGAAAATCAATGCTGGAAGTATCACAATCCCAGGTTTTAAATTACACTACAAAGCTGTAGTGATAAAAAAAAAAACATGGTACTATCACAAAATAGACACACAGATCAATAGAACAGAATAGAAAACCCAGAAATGAACCCATGAGTATATTTCAATCAATCATGGACAAAGTAGGAAAGAATATCCAAGGGAAAAAAGTCCCTTCAACAAATGGTGTTGGAAACACTGGTCAGCAACATACAAAAGAATGAAACTGGACAGCACACAAAAAATAAATCCAAAATGAATTGAAGACATAATTGTGAGACATGAAACTATAAAAATCCTAAAAGAAAACACAGATAGTAACTGCTTTGACATTGGCTGTAGCAACTTTTTTCTAGATATGTCTCCTGAGTCAAGGGAAACAAAAGAAAATATAAACTATTGAGACTTGATCAAAATAAATTCTGCAAAGCAAAGGAAACAATCAGCAACACTTAAAGGAAAGCTATGGAATAGAAAAATATATTTTCAAATGAAATATTAGATAAAATATTAATATTTAAAATATATAAAGAACTTATAAAAGTCAATTCCCTATAAACAAGTAATCCAATTTTAAAATGAACAAAAAGGGGTGCCTGGGTGGCTCACTCGGTTAAGCGGCTGACTTCGGCTCAGGTCATGATCTCGCGGTCTGTGGGTTCAAGCCCCACGTTGGGCTCTGTGCTGACAGCTCAGAGCCTGGAGCCTGCTTTGGATTCTGTGTCTCCCTCTCTCTCTGCCCTTCCCCTGCTCACTCTCTGTCTCTATGTCTCTCAAAAATAAATAAACGTCAAACAAATTTAAAAATGAACAAAAAAAGGGTGCTTGGTTATATCAGTTGGTTGAGCATCTAAATCTTGATTTTGCCTCAGGTCATGATCTCATGGTTTGTGAGAGCCGTCAGTGCCGAGCTTGCTTAGAATTCTCTCTCTCTCTCTCTTTTTCTCTGTCACTCTCTCTCTCTCTCTCTCTCTCTCTCTATCTCTATCTCTATGTCTCTCTTTCTATCTTTCCCCCTCCTCTGCTCAGCTCTCTCAAACTTTCTCAAAATAGATAAACTTTAAAAAAAGACAAATATCTGGAACAGACTATTCTCCAAAGAATACGTACATATGGTCAAGACACAACTGAAAAAGATGTTTATTATCACTTACCTTCAGTGAAATGCAAATCAAAACTACAATGAGATAACACCTGACAAAACTGTTTTGGTGGAGTGATGGGGAGTGCCCCTAATTTTATGAAATACCAATAGAAATGTAGTAGAAAAGTGAAGACTGTGAAAATTGTTGTTGGGAAAATGTTGGATGCAAAAGAGGAAAAAAGAGCACTATATTTTCGAGAATTTTGGAAGTATAGAATAGTGGTCATTAGTATAGACTCTGGTCCCTTACAGTCTATATTTGAAATCCATCTTTGCCATTTACTAACAGGGAAATATTGAACAAGTTTTCTGATCTTTCAGTACCTTCATTTTTCCATCTGTTAACTAATGATAATAGTAGGGAATTACCTCATAAGGTAGTTATCAGATTTAAATGAGTTATGTTAATTACTTTGAAAGTTGTGTGGCATATCATAAGCACTCTGTATTTTATGGTTAGTTAACATTATATTGAAGTAGAAAAAATGTTAATGTCTACAGAAAGTTGGGTATGTTTATGGACAACATGGTAGGAACAGGAAAAGATGAAAGATTGAGAAGAGAGGGTAGATTGGAAATATTGATAAGGCGGGGAAAGGCCAAAATGGTTGAGGAGTAGGGGGACACAGTATTCCCCTTGTCTATCAAACTAAGAAGGACTGAAACCAAGGGTCTCTCAATCCCAAGAGTCGGGAGGAAAGGTGTTGCAGTCTAAAAGGAACAGAAAGTGAAACCTAGAAAATGCCCCAGGAACCATGAGTTTAATCTGAGACAGATAAAACGAACTTGGGTGTGGAGCTGAGGGGAGGGGGAGCTGTCTTCGGAGATAGCTGGGAAAGTGCGGAAAAGACCACATCTGAATTAGAGAGACAGAGAGGGTGAGATGACAACCATCCAGTTCCTAAATGCAGAGCTTTTGAAGAGAAGTTCTGTGGCTAACAGCAGAACTCCCAGCAGAACTCTCCTCATCCCAGGACCGGCAGCAGCGGCCCAGTCAGCAAGAGTCACGCAGAGGCTCTGAGCCACCTGAGGAGCACTTCTAATCGAGGCACACAATTTACAACGTAATGGGGTGTAGCAGACAGGCGCGCAATGGCCCAGCAAACCACACTACGCCGGTGCCCTTGCAGAGTGAGGACAGAAATAAAGGGGTGAATAGAGGCTACGAGACTGGGAAGAAGGGACTGGAGAGATGACATTGTTGTCTTACAAGCCCACAAACACTAGCCCCAGGAAGTCACCCCCAAAGCCAACCGTTCAGCAGCGGAGGTGGGACCCTCCTACACCAAACCACGCCCCTCCTCACAGGAGTGATACTTTTCACTGGGAGCTGCAGATGCAGAGTTCAGACTGCTGCCTGGAGTAACTCCAGGTCATTTCTTCTTTTTTAATATATGCTCACCTTTGTCCATCTTACCGATCCCCATCCCTCAGCTAGCTATCCAGGATACAAGCTGGCTAAAACAGACGTTTAACCCACTCTCTCAAGGCATGTTCTACACCTCCATCTGTACTTCCCTATCTCTCTCTCTGAAATAACCAGGCCACATAAGTTCATCTGGGCAACATCTATCTTCATTCCTTTTTCCTTGCATCCATCCGTATTCTGATTTCTCTCAGTCTGGATTAAGCCCTTTATCACTCTACCTGGGCAAAGTCCATTTTCGCCTTCCCCCCGTACCTGTCATTATTCTCTCTGTCTATTCTCTGCCACCAGCACACTGCACACCCTGTTCTTAATGTGTAGCTGGCACTTCAGGACACTGCCTTCGGAGTGTCATTTGTTATTCTTTTTTCTGTTGTGAACCACTTTTCTGTATCATTTGTCAGTACATTTGAGTATTTCTGTTTTTTGTTTGTCTGTAAGTCTGTTTTCCTTTCCAGGGCGAATTCAAGACACAATCCAAAGCACACCTAGCTAAAATGATGAAATCCTCAAAAGAATTTACAGGAAGTAGTGACAGCTCAAAAATTGATGAAAACAGATATAAGCAACATAATAGAACATGAATATAGAATGATAATCATAAAACTAATCGCTGGCTTGAAAAAAGCATAGATGAATGCAAGGGGTCCCACGTAGCAGAGTTCAAGGACCATAAAAACGGTCAAGAAGAATTAAAAAAGGCTTTGAATGAAGTGCAAAACAAATTGGAGGCAGCTACAGCACAGATTGAAGATGTAGAAGAGTGAGTAAGTGAATTAGAGGATAAAATTACGGAAAAAGATGAAGCAGAGAAAAAGAGAGAGAAGCTAATCCACAAACAGGAAAGGACAATTCAAGAGCTGAGCGATGTACTCAAACAAAGCAATATCCATATCATAGATATTCCAGAGGAAGAAGAGAGAGAGAAAGGAGTCAAAGGAGTACTTGAACAAATCGTTGATGAGAATGTCCCCAACATGAGGAAGGAAACGGGCATGGAAATCCAAAAGACCCAGAGAACTCGCATCAGATGTAAGTTGAATAGACCTTCTGCACAACATCATAGTGAAACTGGCAAAATATAAAGACAGACAGAGGATTCTGAAAGCATCTAGGGAAAAACGGGCCTTAATATACAAAGGCAGATACATAAGGGTAGTAGCAGACTTATCTACAGAAACTTGAAAAGCAAGAAAAGAAAGGCAAGATATCTTCAAGGTGATGATCAGGAAGGATATGGAACCAAGAATCGTGTATCCTGCTAACATGTCATTCAGAATAGAAGGGCAGATCAAGGTTTTCCCCAACAAACAAAAACTGAAGGAATTCATCACAAATAAACCAGCATGACAAGAGATTCAGAGGGGCACTCTATGAGGGAAAGGTTGCAAAGAACACGAACTACCAGAGACATCCTAAAAAGCAGGAAACCTACAGATAACACAGTGACTATAAACCCATATTTTACAATATTAACACTGAATGTAAATGGACTAAGTGCACCAATCAGAAGACATAGGGTAACAGAATGAATTAAAAAACAAGACCCATCTATTTGCTGTCTTCAAGGGACTCATCTTAGACCTGAGGACACCTTCTGATTGAAAGTGAGGGGATGGAGAACTCTTTACCATGCTACTGAAAGTCGGAAGAAAGCTGGAGTAGCCACACTTATATCAGACAAACTAGACTTTAAAATGAACGATGTAATAAGAGATGAAGAAGGACATTATATAATAATCACAGGGACCATCCAGAAGGAAGAACTAACAAGTTTAAATATCTATGGGCCAATTTCGGGGTCACCCAAATTTGTAAAACAAATAATTATGAACATAAGCAACCTTATTGATAAAAATGTCCTTATAATAGGGGACCTTAACACTCCACACTCAGCATTGGACAGATCCACAAAACAGAAAAACACCACAGAAAAAGTGACCCTGAAAGACACATTAGAACAGATGGGCCTAACTGATATCTTCAGGGTCATTCATTCAGAAGCAAAGGAATTTACATTCTTCTCAACTGCACATGGTACATTTTCCAAGATAGACCACATTCTGGGGCACAGGGAAACTCTGAATAAATATAAAAGAATTGATCAAACCGTGCACACTTTCAGACCACAATGCTTTGAAACTTGAAATCAACCACAGGAGAAAGTCTGGAAAATATCCAAAAAGATGGAGGCTAAGAAATAGCCTACTAAATGATGACTGGGTCAACCAAGCCGTCAGAGAAGAAATTTAAAAATACATGGAAACAAATGAAAATGAAAATACAATCCAAAAACTCTGGGATGTGGCAAAGGCAGTCCTGAGAGGGAAATATATTGCAATCCAGGCCCATCTTAAGAAACAAGAAAAATCAATAACACAAATTCTAACAGCACGCCTAAAGGAACTAGAAGCAGAACAGCTAAGACAATCCAAACCCAGCAGAAAGAGACAAATAACAAAGATCAGAACACAAATTAATGCTATGGAAACAGAAAAAGTAACGGAACAGATCAATGAAACCAAAAGCTGGTTCTTTGAAAAAATAGACAAAATAGACAAACCTATGGCCAGGCTTCTCGAAAAGAAAAGAGAGAGAACTCAAATAGATAAAATCGTGAATGAAAAGGGAGAAATTACAACCAATCCCTCAGAAATACAAGTAATCATCAAAGAATACTATGGAAAATTATATGCCACCAAAGTCGGCAACCTGGAAGAAATGGACAAATTCTTAAATAGCCACATGCTACCAAAACTCAAACAGGAAGAAACAGAAAATTTGAACAGCGTCATAACTAGTGAAGAAATAGAATCAGTTATCAAAAATTTCCCAACAAATAAAAGCCCTGGACTAGAGGGCTTCCCTGTGGAATTTTACCAGAGATTTCAAGCAAAGTTAATACCTATCCTCCTCAATCTGTTCCAAAAAACTGAAACGGAAGGAAAACTCCTGGACTCATTATATGAAGCCAGCATCACTTTGAGTCCCAAACCAGATAATGACCCAGCAAAGAAAGAGAATTACGGGCCAATATTCCTGATGAATATGGATGCAAAAATTCTCAATGAGATACTAGCAAATCGAATCCAACAGCATATAAAAAGAATTATTCACGATGATCAAGTAGGATTCATCTCTGGGTTGCAGGGCTGGTCAATATTCACAAATCAATCAACGTGATACATCACATTAACAAAAGAAAATAACTATATGATCCTTTCAATAGATGCAGAAAAAGCATTTGACAAAATACAGCACCCTTTCCTAATAAAAACCCTTGAGAAAGTCGGGATAGAAGGAACATACTTAAGCATCATAAAAGCTATTTACGAAAAGCCCACAGCTAAAATCATCTCAATGGAGAAAAACTGAGAGCCTTCCCCTTAAGATCAGGAACACGACAGGGGTGTCCACTCTCGCCACTGCTATTTAACATAGTGTTGGAAGTCCTAGCATCAGAAAGCAGACAACAAAACAGAATAAAAGGCATCAAGATTGGCAAGGAGGAAGTCAAACTTTCACTTTTTGCAGATGACATGATACTTTTCATGGAAAACCCTACAGAATCCACTAAAAGCCTACTAGATCTGATCCATGAATTTAGCAAAGTTGCAGGGTACAAAATCAATGTACAGAAATTGATGGCATTTCCATAAACCAACAATGAAGCAGCAGAAAGAGAAATAAAGAAGCTAATTCCTGTCACAATTGCACCAAATACAAAAAAATACTTAGGAATAAACCTAACCAATGATGTCAAAAATCTCTACGCTGAAAACTATAAAAAACTTATGAAGAAAATTGAGGAAGACACAAGGAAATGGAAAAACATCCCATGCCCATGGATTGGAAGAATAAATATCATCAAAGTGGCAACACTACCCAAAGCAATCTGCACATTCAATGCCATCCTAATCAAAATTGCACCAGCATTCTTCTCAAAGCTACAGCAAACAGTCCTAAAATTTGTATGGAACCACAAAAGACCCTGAATAGCCAACGTAATACTGAAGAATGAAACCAAGGTGGGAGGCATCATAATTCCAGACTTTAACCTCTACTACAAAGCGGTAGTCATCAAGACTGTATGGTATTGGCACAAAAACAGAGACATAGGCTAATATAATAGAATAGAAAACTCAGAAATGGACCTGCAAGTATATGGCTAACTAATCTTTGACAAAGTGGGAAAGATTATCCAATGGAAAAAAGACAGCCTCTTTAATAAATGGTGCTGGGAGAACTGGACAGCAACATGCAGAAGAATGAAACTAGACCACTTCCTTACACCACTCACAAAAATAAATTCTAAATGGATGAAGGATCTGAATGTGAGACAGGAAACCATCAAAATCCTAGAGGAGAAAGCAGGAAAAAGCCTCGTTGACCTAAGATGCACCAATTTCTTACTCGATGCATCTCCAAAGGCAAGGGAATTAAAAGCAAAAATGAACCACTGGGACATCATCAAGATAAAAAGCTTCTTCACGACAAAAGAAACAACCAACAAACTGATAGGCAACCAACGGAATGGGAAAGGATAATCTCAAATGACATATCAGATAAAGGAGTAGTATCTAAAATCTATAAAGTACTTACCAAACTCCACACTTGAAAAACGAATAATCCAGTGAAGAAATGGGCAGAAGATATGAATAGACACTTCTCCAAAGATGACATCCGGATGTCCAACAGACACATGAGACGATGCTCAATGTCACTCATCATCAGGGAAATACAAATCAAAACCACACTGAAATATCACCTCGCACGTCAGAGTAACTAAAATGAACAAATCAGGAAACTACAGATGCTGGCGAGGATGTGGAGAAACAGGCACCCTCTTGCACTGTTGGTGGGAATGCAAACTGGAACAGCCACTCTCGAGAACTGTGTGGAAGTTCATCCAAAAAATGTCCCATTGTTATGACCCAGCAATAGCACTGCTAGGAGTCTACTCAAGAGATACAGGACTGCAGATGCATAGGGGCATGTGTACCCCGATGTGCATAGCAGCACTTTCGGCAATAGCCAAATCATGGAAAGAGACTACGTGTCCATCAACTGATGAATGGATAAAGAAGAAGTGGTAGATATATCCAATGAAATACTATGCAGCAATGAGAAAGAATGAAATCTGGCCATGTGTGGCAACATGGATGGAACTGGAGGGTATTATGCTGAGTGAAATAAGTCAGGCAGAGAAAGATCGATGCCATATATTTCCACATATAGGTAGGCTTTGTGAGACCTAACAGAAAACGGGGAAGGGAGGGGAAGAGGGGAAAGAAAAAAAGCCACAGAGAGGGAGGAAGACATAAGAGATTCTCAAAGACTAAGAACAAACTGAAGGGAGAGGGGGTGTGTGCAGGGGGAGAGTGGGTGATGGGCACAGATGAGGGCACTTGTTGGGATTATCACTAGGTTTTCTATGGAAACCAATTTGACAATAAATTATTAGAAAATCAAAAAATAAAAAAAAGAAATATTGATAAGGCAAGATCCAATTTCTGGTGGAGGATTTAGGGGAAGGAGTTAAAAGCACAATTGGAAGATTAACTGTGAATAGGAAGAGAGTTGTTTATTTCATTTTTATGTATTTATTTTTAAAATTTTATTTATTTTGAGAGAGAAAGCACAAGCTGGGAGAGACAGACAGAATTACAAGTGGGGATGCAGGGTTCAAACTCAGAACCTGTGAGATCATGACCTCAGCCATAATCGAGAGTCAGATGCTTATCTGACTGAGCCACTAAAGCACCCTAAGAACAGTTTATTTTAGATTAGGGGGAAAGTAGGTTAAGTGGTTACAGCCACGGATATACAAATATGTATATGGTAGTTACTTTGTGGTAGTTTTGTTTTTTTTCCGTGAAATATGAGGTCAGATTGTCTGCAGAAAGCAGGGTCATTGGGTTTGTCGGAGGTTTTTGTTGATTCCCATTGTGAAGAAGTAAAGTAGTAACTGACATGTGACAGTGAAGGAATATCCATTTAGCAATGAGTGTCCAGGTAAAATTAGAGACTGCACATTTTTTAATGCAAAGATGTGTACTCTAGGTGATTTTCTCCAGCTTTAGGAGATATTTTAGTTGGTTCCATTTTGGGTGCTGAAAAGACATGATGAAGAAGAAGTTAATGAGTTGAGAAATCAGAGGATGTTGGCAACAAGGGGATTGGGGTGGGTGGAGAAAGAAATGAATCTCTGAAGAAAGATGGACAGGGGGAAACAGAAGGGCTAAGAAAATGGAAAGAATGAGATAGTTGAAAAGCATGGATGATGAATGACTGACTAAGATCTGACACTAAATATATTCTGACTTTGGACAGGTCAGCTCCTTAATGGGAGCACAGTTTCTTTTGTTAAAATGAAAGTGCTCAAATATGGGATCTGTATTACAGTCCTTTTTCAGATTCAGGGGTCTACTTTTTTCTTCTCTTTCGTTGCACTGCCACCTGGTGTATGTAAAGGATATAGAAGGGAGGCTATAAGGAAGAAATGTAAAGCAATCAGCTTAAGAAAATAAAAATTACGAGCACGTGTGTTTAGGGAATAGTGAGGACAGAACTGGATAGATTATATCTCAGATATTTTCATTTCATTAAAATTGGTGGCAAACATATTTTTGACTCATAAAGCTTCTTCAATTCATCTTCTTCCCTAATGGGTAGTATTTGTTCTATCTATATTGGAAATTGGCAGGGGTTCATGTGTGAATCAGTTAGAGGAATTGAGAGAAGCAAATGAATTGAGAACGTGACATCAAAAAGCCATTTTTAATAAATAAATAATAAATTTAAAATATTTATTAATTTGTTAACAACATGTTAACAATATGGTGCAGTAAAAAAACGCACAGATTTTGGATATTCTCATATTTGAGTCCGGTGTTTTAAGGGAGAAGGGATTTAGCTTACCTGGTGTGTTGGAGGATTGGCAAGGGGACTTCTAGTTCAGGGATGGTATCCTTAATGGGTAAACCGAGATTTTGAAGTAAATCATACCTGTTTAAAATGGGAAGCCAGAATTTATTTTGGTTTTGTTTTTAGCTTTATACTCAATTTTATTTGAAAATAAGTGAGGTTATCTCACCATTCTAAAGGCCTTGGCTCCCCTATTTTATTTATTTCAGTGGACACAAATCTCTTTAATTTACAAGAATAAACAATTGCATGAATCTGTTGCATATTCCTGTTAATGTGCTTTTTCTTCATCAGTATTTGGATAGCAAAATCGATAGCTATTGATTTCATTTCTTTTTTTTAATATATTTTTAAATGTTTTATTAATTTTTGAGAGCAGGAGAGACAAAGCATGAGTGGGGGAGGGTCAGAGAGAGAGAGGGAGACACAGAAGGAAGCAGGCTCCAGGCTCTGAGCTGCCAGCACAGAGCCCGACGCGGGGCTTGAACTCACAGACTGTGAGATCATGACCTGAGCCGAAGTCGGACGCTCAACCGACTGAGCCACCCAGGTGCCCCTGATTTCATTTCTTTACCAAACATACTATTATTAAAACTTGTTTCATTTTTGCCTGAATCATTTCCCTGAAGTTTCCTTCTTGCTGTCTTTTATGCTAAATCTAATTATTTTTGTTTTTCAAACTCTTTAACCTTCATGTTTTGTTTTACAAAGCTGATTATCCTTGTCTTTATGAAATATCCTTCTTCCTTATATTTCTTACAAAGCATACATTCTTGTTTATCCTCTTTTTCTACAACAATAGCTTCTTACTTTTCTTTCCTAACTTCTTATCTTCCCATCACTATATCTAGACCCTATCATGATGCTGCTTTTCCACCACTCTTCCCCAGATGACTTTATTCTCTTGGATTATCAATAATCCAAGAAATAAAATAAATGAGCAACCTAATAAATAAAATGGTTTCAAATAATTTATCTTTATTAATAACTTCAAAATTTCCATATCCGGTCCTAACCAATTGTCTGTTTACAACAGCCTATATTTTTACTTGAATTAATTATAATCAGGTTTACAATGGAATTTGTTACCTTTTTTCTTACATTAGCTTCTCCTCCTGAATTTATCATGATTTTTAAAGTCCTTATGTTAAGATTCTTGAGATATCTCCTTTCTTTGAGATTAATCTTTGACTCTTTAATGTTTTGTATGTTTATGTAATTCTATGATACCCCATTCACTCCATGCAGTTCTTCAAAGATACTTGATGTTTGTTTTCCATTTGCTTTTCCTGGTGTCATTTCCTTTTTAAAGTTCCTGTTGCCTTCTGTGGTTGAAATTCTGTCTCATATTGCATCTGTTTTGGGAAGCCCTTCCCAATAACTAACTAAAAGTGTTCTCTCTACTATAGATGATGTTTATAATGCCTATATGGCATACATATGCATCAGTAAATTACAAATGCTTGAGCATGTGTCTTATTTTTCAAACCAATTATATGTACCTGGGAAGCAATGACATTGTCTTATCTTTATTTGTATCACCAATTTAGTCTAGAATTTCAAAGTGTATATATATATATACTTATATAATATCTATATAAGTATATATATATTTAATTAATAAATGTACTAAACCACCATATGATGTTGGAGGGAACCCCTTTCTGATTTAGAGTATATCATGGAGACAAAGAAGAATGTGAGGTTTTGTGAGAATAAAAATTGCCATGTTTATAGCCAGTTATCACAGTTAAAAACCTTTCTATTTTTTTCAAGTTTTGTTTATTTATTTTGAGAGAGAAAGAGAGAGAGAGTACAAGTGGAAGAGGAGCATAGAGAGAGGAAAAGAGAAAGAATCCAAAGCAGGTACTGGCATATATTGTTTTTGAAGACTGCATGTCAAAGAATCATCTTGATTTTTTTCATTCTGAAAAGCAGGGGCTTACTTTAGAATAAGAATATAAATTAAACCATCATAGCCAGATTTCCTTATTCAAATATAAGAAAACTAAATATATTTAGTTTAAAAATAGTTTTGTAATTACAAAATAGTTCATGTTCGCTGTATAAATCAAAATAATACAGAAAGGTAACAAAAAAGATGCAAAAGATTCTTCTAAAAACTTTTTATGTATGAATGTAAATATATGCATACATACATACATACATATCTATCTATTATTAAAGGTATTATATAATTCATATATGTTTTCAAATATTTTTAATACATACTCTCTTTTGATTAACCCTCCTGGAGTGTTTTTTAAAATTTCACAATAAATTAAATAAAATTACCCAAATCAACTTGAGACAGAAGTCATTTGAGAAAGGGGAAGCATTTTGGTTTGATATTAAAAGTTCCTTTATTTCTTTAATCTTCATGTTGACACTGGTTTGCTTTCCATGAATTTATTTATCATGGATAATATGAAACATAAGATATAGCATAGGTATTTAAAATAATTTGATATGATCTACATGATACATCACATCAATGAAAGAAAAGAACCACATGATCCTCTCAATAGATATAGAAAAAGCATTTGGCAAAATACAGCATGCTTTCTTGATAATAGCACTCAAGAAGTAGGGATAGAGGGAACATATCTCAACATCAAAAAAACCATGTACAAAAGACCCACAGCTAATATCATCCTCAATGGGAAAAAAACTGAGAGCTTTCCCCCTAAGGTCAACAACATGACAGGGATGTCCCGTCTCACCACACTGTTTTTCAACATAGTACTGGTAGTCCTAGCCTCAGCAATCAGACAACAAAAAGAAATAAAAGTCATCCAAATAAGCAAGGAAAAACTCAAACTCTCACTCTGTAGACAACATGATACTCTATGTGGAAAATCCAAATGATTCCACTAAAAAACTGCTAGAACTGATACATGAACTCAGCAAGTTCTCAGTATATAAGATCAATGTACAGAAATCAGTTGCATTTCTATACACCAATAATGAAGCAGCAGAAAGTGAAATTTAGGTTTACAAATTGCACCCCAAACCACAAAATACCTAGCAATAAACCTAGCCTAAGAGGTAAAAGATCTGTACGCCAAAAACCATAGAAACCTTATAGAAGAAATTGAAGAAGACCCAAGTAAATGGAAAAATCCCCATGCTCATGGATTGGAAGAACAAATATTGTAAAATGTCTATACTACCCAAAGCAATCTACACATTCAATGCAATCACTATCAAAGTAACAGCAGCATTCTTCACAGAATGAGAACAAATGATCTCAAAATTTGAATGGAATCAGAAAATACCCTGAATAGCCAAAGCCAGGTTGATAAAGAAAACCAAATCTGGAGGCACCACAATTTCAGACTTCAAGCTATATTACAAAGCTGTAATCATTAAGACAGTATGGTACTGGCACAAATACAAACATAGATCAATGGAACAGAACCCAGAACCCAGAAATGAACCCCCAAATGTATGGTCAACTAATCTTTGACAAAGTATGAAAGATGATCCAATGGAAAAAAAAAGTCTCTTCAACAAATGGTATTGGGAAAACTGTCCAGTGACATGCAGAACAATTAACCTGGAACACTTTATTATATTATACACAATAATAAACTCAAAATAGATGAAATGTAAGACAGGGAACCATCAAAATCCTAGAGGAGAGAGTAGGCAATAATCTCTTTGACCTTGGCTGCAGAAACGTCTTTCTAGACATGTCTCCTAAGGCACAGGGAACAAAAGCAAAAATAAACTATTAGGACCTCATCAAGTCAAAAGGTTTATGCACAGTGAAGGAAATAATCAACAAAGCTAAAAGGCAACCAATGGTTTGGGAGAAGATATTTGTAAATGACATATCTGATAAAGGGTTAGAATCCAAAATCTATAAATACCTTACCAAACTCAGCCTTCCCTAGCAAAAAAATAAAACAGTGATGAAATGGGCAAAAGACATGAACATACAGTTTTCCAAAGAAGTTACCCGGATGGCTAACAGACACATGAAAAAATGCAAAAACATCACTCATCATCAGAGAAATACGAATCAAAACCATAGTGAGATAGCACATCACAACTGTCAGAATGGCTAAAATTAACAACTAAGAAAACAACAGATGTTGGCAAAGATGCAGAAAAATGGAAACACTTTTGCACTGTATGTGGGAATGCAAACTGGTGCAGCCACTGTGGAAATCAGTATGGAGGTTGCTCAAAAATTTAAAATAGAGCCACCCTATGGCCCAGGAATTGCACTACTAGGTATTTATCCAAAGGATACAAAAATGCTGATTTGAGAGGGCACATGCATCCCAATCTTTATAGCAGCAATATCAACAATAGACGAATTATGGAAAAAGCCCAAACATCCATCAGCTGATGGCTGATGAATGGATAAAGAACATGTGGCAGATAGTTTGGAGGGGCCAACATGGCAGAGGAGTAAGGGGACCCGGTATTCCCTGTGTCTATCAAACTAAGAAGTACTGAAACCAAAGGACTCTCAACTCCAATAGTCTGGGAGGAAAGAAGTTGGAGTCTACAAGGAAGAGAACGCAAAATCCAGAAAACACCCAAAGGAGGTGTGAGTGCTATCTGGGGGAGATAAAACAAACCGCAGGGGTACAGAGCGGAGGGGAGGGAGAGCCTTCTGTGGAAAGACAAAGGGAGGAGAAATCTGGGAAAGTGCAGAGCAGGCGATATCCGAACAAGAGAAAAACAGGATGGGGAGGGAGCCTATCATCCAGTCCCTAACCACAGGGTTTTGGAGAGAAGTTCTGTTGCTAACAGCAGAATTCTGTTTGTACTGGGTCCGGCAGCAGCAGCCCAGTTGCCCAGCCAGCCCACATCTCAGAGAGGAGTGGAGCTACCTCTGTATCGGTTCTACCCCAGGGACACAATTTACAGTGAAACTGGGTGTAGTGGGTAGAGAGACTAAAAAACTCAGATAAGCGTGGGGCATGCCATGGCCCAAAAAATTGCACTACATCTGTGTCCTGGGCAGAGTGAGGATGGAAACAAAGGGGTGATTTGAGACTCAGGGTCCAGAAGAAGGGACTGGGGGGATGCCATTTATGTCTCACATACCCACAAAAAATGAACCCCAGGATTCCATCCACCCCGCAGTGGAGGCAGGACCTGCAAACAAAAAACCACACCCATCGTCGTAGGAGAGATGCCTTTCAGGGAGAGCAATAAACACAGAGACGAGACTGCTGCCTGGAGTAACTCCAGGTCAATTCTTCCTTTTTAAATCTATGCTCCCTTTTCTCCTTCTTACTGCTCTCCATTCCTGAGCTAGTTGGTCATCTGGAGTATTGGCTGGCTTAAATAGACATTTAACCCACTCTCTCAATGTATGTTCAACACCTCCTGTACTTTCCTATCTCTCTCTCTTTGGAATAACCAGGCCACATAGTTCATCTGGGTAACATTTATCACCATTTATTTTTTCTCACAGCCTTCTCTATTCTGATTTCTCTCTTTCTGGAAAAAGCTCTTCAGTCCCTCTACCTCGTCAAAGTTCATTTTCTTCTTCCCCCCGAATCTGTCATTAATCTCTCTGTATATGCTCTGCCATCAGCACAGCACCCACCCTGCCCTTAACGTGTAGCTGGTACTTCAGGTCACATGCCTTCAGAGTGTCATTCATTATTCTTTTTTCTGTTGTGATGCACTTGTCTGTATTATTTGTCGGTACATTTGTGTGTTTTTGTTTCCTGTTTGTCTGTCTGTCTGTTTTCCTTTCCAGGGTGACCTCAGGAAAAAAAAAAAAAAAAAAAACACCTAGCCAAAATGATGAAATGGAAGAATTCTCCTCAAAAGAAACTACAGGAAGTAGTGACAGCTCAAGAATTGATGAAAACAGATATAAGCAACATAACAGAACATGAATATAGAATGAAAAACATAAAACTAATCACTGGGCTTGAAAAAAGCATAGAAGAATGCAGGGGGACACTCGCTGTAGGGATCAAGGACCTCAAAAACTGTCAGGAGGAATTAAAAATGCTTTAAATGAGGTGCAAAACAAATTGGAGGTGGCTACAGCACAGCTTGAAGAGGCAGAATAGAGAATAAGTGAATGAGAAGAGAAAATTATGGAAAAAGAGGAAGCTGAGAAGAATATAGATAATCTGATCCAGGAACAGGAAAGGAGAATTCAAGAGCTGAGCAATACACTCAAATGGAAGAATATCCATATGATAGGAATTCCAGAGGAAGAAGAGAGAGAGAAAGGAGTCAATGGCGTACTTGAACAAATTATTCATGAGAACTTCCTCAACATGAGGGAGGAAATGAGCACTGAAATCCAAGAGGCACTGAGAACTCCCCTCAGATGTAACTTGAATAGACCTTCTTCACAACACATCATAGTGAAACTGGCAAAATATAAAGACAGAGAGAGGATTCTGAAAGTACCTAGGGAAAAACGGGCCTTAATATACAAAGGTAAACACATAACGATAGTAGCATACTTATGTACAGAAACTTGGCAAGCCAGAAAGGAATGGCAGGAAATCTTCAATGTGATGAACAGGAAAGACATGCAACCAAGAATCCTTTATCCGGCCAGCCTGTCATTCAGAATGGAAGGAGAGAGAAAGGTTTTCTCAAACAAATAAAAACTGAAGGAATTCATCAAAAATAAACCAGCTTTACAAGGGATTCTGTGGGGGGACTCTATCAAGGAAAGGTTTCACAGGACACAAACTACCAGAGAAATCCTTACAAGCATGAAACCTACAGGAAACATAGTGACTCTAAATCCATATTTTTAAATAATAACACTGAATGAAAATGGACTAAATGCTCCAATCGAAAGACATAGGGTAACAGAATGGATTAAAAAACAAGACCCGTCTATATGCTGTCTTCAAGAGACTCATTTTAGACTTGAGGACACCTTCAGATTGAAAGTGAAGGGATGGAGAATATTCTACCATGCTACTAGAAGTCAAAAGAAAGCTGGAGTAGCCACACTAATACCAGACAAACTAGACTTTAAAGTAAAGGATGTGATAAGAGATGAAGAAGGACATTATATAATAATCACAGGGACTATCCAACAGAAAGAGCTAACAATTATAAATATCTATGGGCCGAATTCGGGGACACCCAAATTTGTAAAACAAATAATTATAAACATAAACAATCTTATAGATAAAAATGTCCTAATTGGAGGAGATTTTAACACTCCAGTCTCAGCAGTGGATAGATTCACTAAACAGAGAATCACTACAGAAACAATGGCCCTGAACGACGACACATTGGAACAGATGTGCTTGACTGACATCTTCAGGGTCCTTCATCCAGAAGCAAAGGAATTTACATTCTTTTCAGCTGCACACAGTACATTCTCCAAGATAGACCACATTCTGGGGTATAAGGAAAATCTTAATAAATATAAAAGAATTGAGATCATACCATGCACACTTTCAGACGACTATGCCTTGAAACTTGAAATCAACCACAGGAAAAAGTCTGGAAAATCCCCAAAAGCATGGAGGCTAAGGAATGACCTACTAAAAGATGAGTGGGTCAACCAAGCAATCAGAGAAGAAATTAAAAAATACATGGAAACAAATGAAAATGAAAATACAACAATCCAAACGCTCTGGGACGCAGCAAAGGCAGTCATGAGAGGGAAATATATTGCAATCCAAGCCCATCTCAAGAAACAAGAAAAATCACTAACACAAATTCTACCAGCACCCCTAAAGCGTAACTAGAAGCGGAACAACTAAGAACAACTAAGACACCCCAAATCCAGCAGAAAGAGAGAAATAACAAAGATCAGGGCACAAATTAATCATATGGAAACAGAAAAAGTAGTGGAATGGATCAAAGAAACCAAGAGATGGTTTTTTGAAAAAATAAACAAAATTGGTAAACCTGTAGCCAAGCTTCTCAAAATGAAAAGAGAAAGGATCCAAAGAGATAAAATCACGAATGAAAATGAATTCATTACAAACAATACCTCAGAAATACAAGCAATTATCAGGGAATGCTATGAAAAATTATATGCCAACAAACTGGACAGCTTGGTTGAAATGGACAAATTCCTAAACACCCACACACTACCACACTTCAAACGGGAAGAAATAGAAAATTTGTACAGACCTTACATAACCAGTGGAGCAGTTGAATCATTTGTCATAAATCTCCCAACAAATAAGAGTCCTGGAACAGATGGCTTCCCTGGGGAATTCTACCAGACATTGAAGACAGAGTTAATACCTATCCTTCTCAAGCTGTTCCAAAAAATAGAAATGGAGGAAAAATTTCTGGACTCATTCTATGAAGACAGTATCACTTTGATTCCCAAACCAGACAGAGACCAAGGAAAAAAAGAGAGCCAGAGGCCAATATCCCTGATGAATATGGATGAAAAAATTCTTAGCAAGATACTAGCAAACCGAATTCAACAGCATAGAAAAAGCATTATTCCCCATGATCAAGTGGGATTCATTCCTGGGTTGCAGGGCTGGTTCAATGTTCGCAAATCAATCAATGTGATACATCACATTAACAAAGAAAAAATAAGAACCATATGATCCTTTCAATAGATGCAGACAAAGCATTTGATAAAATACAGCACCTCTTCCTAATAAAAACCCTCAAGAAAGCCGGGATAGAAGGAACATACTTAAACATCATAAAAGCCATTTATGAAAATCCCACAGTGAATATCTCCTCAATGGGGAAAAACTGAGAGCTTCCCCCCAGAGATCAGGAAGACAACAGTTGTTTGACATAGGGTTGGAGGACCTTGCATCTGCAATCAGACGACAAAATGAAGTAAAAGGCATCAGAATTGGCAAAGATGAAGCCAAACTTTCACTTTTCACAGACGACATGACTCTACATGGAAAACCCAGCCGACTCTACCAAAAGTCTGCTCGAGTCTCACTGTAGAAAATCAATGTACAGAAATGGGTTCCATTTTTATACATCAATAATGAAGCAACGGAAGAGAAATAAAGTAATCGATCCCATTCACAATTGCACCAAGAACCATAAAATACCTAGGAATAAACCTAACCAAAGATGTAGAAGATCTTTATGCTGAAAATTGTAGAAAACTTATGAAGGAAATTGAAGAAGACACAAAGAAATGGAAAAACATTCTATGCACATGGATTGGAAGAATAAATATCGTTAAAATGTCAATACTACCCAAAGCAGTCTACACATTCAATGCAATCCCAATCCAAATTGCACCAGCATTCTTCTCAAAGCTAGAGCAAACAATCCTGAAATTAGTATGGTACCACAAAAGAACCCAAATAGCCAAAGTTATATTGAAGAAGAAAACCAAAGTGGGAGGCATCACAAGCCCAGACTTTAACATCTACTACAAGACTGTAATCATCAAGACGGTGTGGTATTGGCACAAAAACAGACACATATACAAATGGAATAGAATAGCGAACCCAGAAATGGACCCACAAGCATATGGCCAACTAATCTTTGACAAAGCAGGAAGGAGTATCCAATGGAACAAAGACAACCTCTTTAATAAATAGTGCTGGGAGAACTGGACAGCAACATGCAAAAGAATGAAACTAGGCCATTTTCTTACACCACTCACAAAAATAAACTCAAAATGGATGAAGGACCTGAATGTGAGACAGGTAACCATCAAAACCCTAGAGGAGAAAGCAGAAAAAAAACATTTTGAGCTCAGCCACAGCAATTTCTTACTTGACACATCTCCAAAGGCTAGGGAATCAAAGGCAAAAATGAACTATTGGGACCTCATCAAGATAAAAAGCTGCACTGCAAAGGAAACAATCAACAAAACTAATAGGCAACCGATGGAATGGGAAATGATAGTTGGAAACGACATACCGGATAAAAGGCTAGTAGCCAAAATATGTAAGGAGCTCACCAAACTCCACACCCAGAAATCAAATAATACAGTTAAAAAATGGGCAGAAGACACGTATAGACGCTTTTCCAAAGAACACATCCAAATGGCCAACAGACACATGAAACGATGCTCAACGTCACTCATCATCAGGGAAATTCACATAAAAACCACACTGAGATACCACCTCACACTGGTCAGAGTGGTAAAAATGAACAAATCAGGAAACTATAGATACTGGTGAGGATGTGGAGATATGGGCACCCTCTTATACAGTTGGTGAGAATGCAAACTGGTGCAACAGCTCTAGAAAATGGTATGAAGGATCCTCAAAAAATTGAAAATAGGGGCGCCTGTTTGACTCAGTCGGCTGAGCGTCTGATTTCAGGTCAGGTCATGATCTCAGTTCATGGGTTCAAGACTTGCATTGGTCTCTGTGCCGATAGTTCAGAGCCAAAAGGCTGCTTGGGATTCTGTGTCTCCCTCTCTCTCTGCCCCTCCTCTGCTTGTACTCCGTCTCTGTCTCTGTCTCTGTCTGTCTCTCTCTCTCTCTCAAAAATAAATAAACATTTAAAAAATAAAAAAAGAGCCAAATCATGGAAATAGCCTAAATGTCCATCACCTGATGAATGGATAAAGAAGATGTGGTTTATATATACAATGGAATACTACTTGGCCTTGTGAAAAAATAAAATCATGCCATTTGCAGCAACGTGGATGGAACTGGAGGGTATTATGCTAAGTGAAATAAGTCCGTCAGAGAAAGACAGATAACATATGTATTTACTCATAAGTGTATCTTGAGAAACTTAGAAGACAATGGAGGAGGGGAAGGGGGAAGAATTACAGAGGGAGGGAGGCAAACCATAAGAGACTCTTAAATACTGATATCAAACTGAGGGTTGATGGGGGGTAGGGGAAATGGTAAAGTGGGTGATGGGCATTGAGGAGGGCACTTGTTGGGATGAGCACTGGGTGTTGTATGGAAACAAATTTGACAATAAATTATATTTAAAAAACCTCTTTGAATTTCTGTTTTTAATTAATTTAGGTGTGTGCTCATAAGTGGAATTGTTTAATTGCATGGTCATTCTATTTTTAACTTTTTGAGGAACTACCATACAGCTTTCCATAGTAGCTGTGCCATTTTATATTCCTACTAACAGTACCGAAGTACTCCAATTTCTCCACATCCTTGCCAATTCTTTTTTTTTTCACAGTAGCCATTCTAATGGATGTGAACTAGCATCTTATCACACAGCATCAGTTTGCATTTTTCCATGATCATTAATGTTGAGCATCTATACATATGCCTGTCACTATTTTTATGTTTTCCTTTGATATATGTTTATTCAATCTTTAACCAATTGTTGAATTGTTTTGATTTTTTTTGTGGTTAAGTTGTTGGAGTACATTATAAATTTTTGATATTAACCGTTTATCAAATATACAGTGTGCAAATATTTTCTGCCATTTGGCGGGTTGCCTTTTCGCTCTGTTGATTTTGTGTTTTTATGGACAGAAATTTTAAATTTTGAAGGAGATCAATCTGTTGTTTGTTGTTTACTCTGCTTTTGGTATCATATACAATAAATTATCAGCAAATCCAATTTCATGAAGATTTATTTCTGTTTTCTACTTCTAAAAGCTTTTATGTTTTAGCTGGGATATTGAGGTCTTTAACTTATTTCGAGTTAATTTTTGGTTTATGGTGTAAGGTAAGTGTACAAATTTATTCATTTGCTTATGGGTATCTAGTTTTCCCAGCACCATTTTTTTTTTTTTTTTGTCAACTCGTGGTCTTGACACCTCGTCAAAAATCATTTGGTTATATATACTTTCAGTTCTGTATTTATGCAAATGTTACATTATTGTGTTTTTATTTCCCAACTTTAGTAATATATAATTGACATATCATATTGTGTAAGTTTAATATTCACAATAAGATGATTTTGTACACATAAATATCATGAAATAATTAACACATAAAGATTGTCAACACATCTGTTATCTCTCATCATTCTCATTTTTTTGGTGGTAAGAACATTTAAGATCTATTATCTTAGTTAATTTTAAGTGTATTTAACACATTTCTGTTCACTGAAGTCATTATGCTATATATTAGATCCCCCAGAAATGATACATCTTATAATTGGAAGTCTGTCCACCTTGACCAATATTTTCTCATTTCCCCCACTCCCAAGCCCCTGATAACCACTACTCTAGTCTGTGTTTCTATAAGGTTGGTATTTTACATTCCAAATATAAATAAAATAATACATTATTTGTCTTTCTCTAATTTCACTTAATATAGTGCTAACAAGATCCATCCATGTTGTTACAAATGGAAGAATTTACTTTTGTGTTATGACTAAATAATATTATATACATATATATATATATATATGTATATTTTCTTTATCCATTCATGTACAGACACAGGTTGTTTCCATATCTTGGCTATTGTGAATAATGCTGCAACAAACATGGGAGTGAAGATATCTCCTTCAGATAATGATTTCAATTCCTTCAGAAATATACCCAGAACTGCAGTTACTGAATCATATGATTTTATTTTTATTTAAAAAAAAAACCTCCATACCATTTTCCATAATTGTTGTGCCAATTTATATTCCCACCAACAGTGCACAAGTGTTCCCTTTTCTCCATATCGCCACCAGCATTTGTAATCTTTTGTCTTTTTCATAGTAGCCATGCTAACAAGTGTAGGTGACATTTCATTGTGTTTTTTTAAATGTTTATTTACTTTTGACAGAGAGACAGAGTATGAGCAGGGGAGGGGCAGAAAAAGAGGGAGACAGAGAATCTGAAGCAGGCTCCAGGCCCCGAGCTGTCAGCACAGGGCCCGACGTGGGGCTCGAACTCACAAACCGTGAGATCATGACCTGAGCCGAAGTTGGTGCTTTACTGACTGAGCCACCCAGGCGCCCCCTCATTGTGATTTTGATTTGAATTACCAATTGATTAGTGATGCTGAGTATCTTTTTATCTACTCATTGATCATTGTATGTCTTCTTTGGAAAAATATCTGTTCAGGTCCTTTGCCTTTTTTAAATGATGATGATGATGACGATGATGATGATGATATTTGCTTTTGAGTTGTATGAGAGTTCTTTGTATATTTTGGATATTTGCTCCGTTTTTAATATATGGTTTGCAAATATTCTCTCCCATTCTATAAGATATATTTAATTTTGTGTTTTTTTTTTCTGTGCAGAAGATGTTTTGATGTAGTCCAACTTATTTAATTTTTACTTTGGTTACATTTGCTTTTGGTGTCGAAAATGTTGTTACCAAGATCAATGTCAAGGAGCTTTTTCTCTGTGTTTTCTTCTAGAAGTTTAACAGCTTCACATCTTATATTTAAGCCTTTAATCTATTTTGAGTTATTTTCTGTGAGTGGCATAAGATAAGCGTTCAATTTCTTTTTTCTGCATGTGAATATTCAGTTTTCCCTACAACATTTATTGAAGTGACTATCCTTTTGCCATTTCTTATTCTTGGCTCACTTGTCAAATATAAGTTAAGAGTATATGTATGAGCTAATTTTTGGTATCTTGATTTTGCTGGATTGGTCTTCGTGTCTGTTTTTATGTCAGTACTATTTATCATTTTGATTGCTATAGCTTTGCAATATAGTTTGAAATAAGAAATTGTGATGCCTCCAGCTTTGTTTTTGGGGTTTTTTTTGTTTTTTGTTTTTTTCCTCAGAATCATTTTGCCTATTCAGATTTTATTTGCTTACTTTCATATGTATTCTAGGATTGTTTTATCTATTTATGTGAAAAAAAATGCCATTGGAATTTTGGCACAGATTGAGTTGAATCCATAGATGGATATGAGTATTATGGACATTTTAACAATATTAATGTTTCCAGTTAATGAGCATGGGATAGTTCCTTTCATTTGTAGCTTCAGTTTCTTTCATCAATGTCTTATGGTTTTCAGTGTGCAGATATTTTACCTCCTTGGTTAAATTTATTTCTAAATGTAATATGTTTTAGTTGATTTTTTTTTTTTTTTGAGAAAGAGAGATAACACACAAGCAAGGGAAGGGCAAAGAGAGAGGAAGAGAGAGAATCCCCAGCAGGCTTCACACTGTCAGCACAGAGCCTGATTTGGGGCTTGAAGTCATGAACTGTGAGACCATGACCTGAGCCAAAATCAAGAGTTGGATGCTTAACTTGAGCCACCAAGGCACCTCTAAATATGCTATTGATTCTGATGCTGTTGTACGTGGGATCGTTTATATATTTCTTTTTTAGGTAGTTTGTTATTAGTGTATAGAAATGCTACTGTTTTTTATCTATTTTCATATCTCAAGTTACTAATTTTTTTATTAGTTATAACAGATTTTTGGTGGAGTCTAGTATTATATACGTGTGTGTGTGTGTGTGTGTGTGTGTGTGTGTATGTGTATAAAATCATGTAATCTTCAAATAAAGACCATTTTACTTCTCTGTATCTGCTTTGGATGGTTTTATTTCTTTTTTTATGCCTACTTAATCTCGTTAGGACTTCGATTACTGTGTTAAATGAAAGTGGTGGAAGTGGACACCTTTGTCTTGTTCTTGATATTAGAGAAAATGTTTTCATTTTTTTCTTTCCCCTCTTCACCTCCCCCACCAAAGTGACAATAAATTATTTAAAAAAATAAAGAAAGAAGATGTTTTCAAACTTTTATCATTGAGTATGATGTTATCTGTGGGCTTGTCCTATATGGCCTTTGTTATGTTTAGATATGTTTCTTGTTTATCAAATTTGTTGAGAGTATTTTGTTTGGAGCCATTTTGGGCTCACAGGTTGAGACACCTCCATGTGTGGAAAAAGTGATTGAAGCAAAGCTCCTGTCGGCCAAAATGGCACCCAGTCTTACCTCCTTCTAAATAATTTTTCAGGCTTGGATTTCTTGAGCTGCTCTCGTTGGCCCCAAGGAATGTAATGCTCTTTTGTTTTATGGCATTTAGATAAGAGGGAAGGACCTGGAGCACGATGCTTTGATGGATTACACCTGAATGAGAGTAGCCTGGCCAGAAGTAATCTTAAAGGTGCATCTTGGGGATGGGTTGTACAGATTGATAGCAGTTATGAGCTGGCTGAATATTGCTGTGACTTGTGTAAACGTTGGGCTCCTATTATGTAAATTCACTCATTCACAAGCAAATGACAAGCATTGGGATGGGTTGCATCTCCCCCATTGTAGTTGGAAGAATAGGCAGAATGACTCCTGACCAGTTTATAGATAATTAACATTGGCAGGACTAGGTAACACCCTATTTTCTCCCCCTGCCTTAAATTTATGTGCTAATTAACTTGAAAACAACTTGCAAGATTGAGGATATCACTGCTTTGCTGATAAAAACACATTATTGTTCAAACTGCTTACTTATGGAATGTCACTCATTGCTGTAAAGTCATTTACTTTTAAATAAAGACATTGAGACCAGCAGGGCGGAGATGCCAGAATTGCCAGAGATGGCTACTTGGTAATCAGACTACATCAGGTGGCTCTCTCATTCCTTTTGCCTGACCGTCCATCCTTTGGGGACCCCTGGACTCATCCAGAGCTGGTCTCGGGCAGTATTTTATCAGGAAAGGGTGTTGAATTTTGTGAAATGCTTTTTCTGCATCTATTGAGATGATCATATGGTTTTTATCTTTTATTCTCTTAATGTGGCAAATCATATTATTCATGTATATATATGAGCCATCCTTGTACCCAGGGATAAATCCCACTTGATCATTGTGTGTGACACTTTTTTTTTCAGAAGACTCACATTTGTTATTTTATTTTATTTTATTTTATTTATAATTTATTGTCAAATTGGTTTTCATAAACACCCAGTACTCATCCCAACAAGTGCCCTCCTCAATGCCAGTCACCTACTCTCCCCTCTCCCATACTCCCCATCAACCCTCTGTTTGTTCTTAGTATTTAAGAGTGTCTTATATTTTGTCTCTCTCACTCTCTGTGGCTTTTTTTTTCTTTCCCGCTTCCCTTCTCCCATGGTTTTCTGCTAAGTCTCTCAAAATCCACCTATGTGTGAAAATATATGGTATCTGTCAATCGAATTCAGTTAATACTTTATTGATAATTTTTACATCTATATTATAAGGAAAATGCTGGTTGCATAAAATCTATTTTTCAAGTGTTCTGTTCAATTTTTTTGGAAGAGTTTGGTAGATTGACATTAATTCGTCTTTAAACGTTTGGCATAATTCACCAGAGAAACCAGGTGTTTCTGAGCTATTTTTTCTTGAAAAGCTGTTGGTTTGTTCTTTGAAATCCTTAGTTGTTATTTAACTTGTCAGATTTTCTTTCCTCCTGATTCAATCTTGATTGTGTGTTTCTAGAAATTTATCCATTTTTTCTAGGTTACCCAGTTTGTTGATGTATAATTTTTTATAGTCTATTATGATCCACTGTTTCTGTGGTGTCAAATGTAATGTCTCCTCTTTCATTTCTGATTTTGAATCTTCTCCGTCTTTTTCCCTTAGGTAGTCTAGTTCTTTAGCTAGACAAAATTTGTCAATTTTGTTCAACTTTTCAAGAAACCAGCTATTTTAATTTTGTTGATAATTTCTATTGTTTCCCTGGTCACTATTTCATTTATTTCTGCTTTGACTCTTGTTATTTCATTCTTTCTGCCAACTTTAAGCTGAGTTTGTTTCTCTTTTTATAGTTACATAAGGTATGTAAAGTTGTCTATTTGAAATCACTCTTTTTTCTTAATGAGATATATATAAATTTCCCTCTTAGAAGTGCTTTTGCTACATTCCGTAAGTTTTTGTTTGTTTGTTTGTTTAAAGATATTTTTTGATCTTCATTTGATTTTTTCTTTTTCTTCCACCCATTGGTTGTTCAGTGGTGTGTTGTTTAATTTCAAACAGTTGTGTGTTTTTAAGTTTTCTTCCTGTTAGTGATTTTTAGTTTGATAACATTGTAGTCAGAAAAAAAAAAACTGTATGTAATTTCAATCTTTTTAAATTTACTAAGACTTATTTTGTGACCTAATGTATAACCTCTCCTAGAGAATGTGTGCTTTAGAAGAATATTATTTTGAGTAATGTATAAAATTGTGAAATCAATATGTTGTACACCTTAAACATTCATTTTACTTCATTAGAAAAAAGTGATATGAATTCTACTGCTGTTGAATGGAATGCTCTTTATATGTCTATTAAGTCCATTCGTTGTAAATTACTTTTCATACTCAATGTTTGATTATTGATTTTCTATCTAGAAAATCTATACATTTTTGAAAATTTAGTATAAACTCTTCTACTATTATTGTATTGTGTATTTCTCCCTTCAGTTCTGTTAGTAGTTGCTTAACATATTAAGGTGCTTGGATGTTGGGTGTATACACATTTATAATTTTTATATACTTGTGATGAATTTACTGCTTTATCATTATATAATTACCTTTCTTTGTCTCTTATAACAGTTTTTCACTTAAGGTATCTTTTGACTGCTGTAAATATAGCCACTTCTATTCTCTTTTGGTTTCCATTTGCATGAAATATCATTCTTCATCCCTTCCCTGATTTTGGCAGTCAGGATATAATTGGGTCTTGTTCTATTCCCATTCAGCCAGTTTATGCTTTTTTATTTTAAATTTTTTTCTTAATGTTTTATTTTATTTTTGAGAGAGAGAGAGAGAGAGAGAGAGAGAGAGAGAGAGAGAGAGAGGGAGACACAGAATCTGAAGCAGACTCCAGGCTCTGAGCTGTCAGCATGGAACCTGATGTGGGGCTCGAACTCACAAACCCGTGAGACTATGACTTGAGCCGAAGTCGGACGTTTAACCGACTGAGCCACCCAGGCGCCCCCACTTTATGTTTTTGATTGGAGAATTTAATCAACTTATTTTTAAAGTAATTATCAATAGGTAATTATAAATGTTATTAATATTTTTCTGATTGTTTTGTCATGTGTTCCTTGGTTCCTTTCTTGCTGCCAGCTTTTTAAAGTGATTTTTCATAGTGGTACTTTTTGATTCCCTTCTCTTTATTTTTTGTGTATCTACTTTATGTATTTGTTTCGCAGTTACCATAATATATATACAGTTTACTTTAAACTTACAACTACTCAACTTTAATCACATACAAAAACTGTAGCCTTTTATTTGCCACCCACTTTTTTCTGTTTTTGAGGTTATAATTTATATTTTTACATTGTACATCTATTAACAAGTTATTGTAGCTACAGATACTTTTAATACTTTTGTCCCTTAACTTTTATTTTTTTTTATTTTTTAAATGTTCATTTAATTTGAGAGAGAGAGAGGGAGTGAGAGAGCAAGCATGCACACACATGAGTGAGATAGGGGCAGAGAGAGAGGAAGAGAGAGAATCACAAGCAGGCTCCATGCTGGCAGCATAGAGCCCAATGCAGGGCTTGATCACATGACCCTGAGATCATGACCTGAGCTGAAATCAAGAGTTCAATGCCCAAATGACTGAGCCACCCAGGCACCCCAGTCTTTTAACCTTTCTACTAGAGTTAAGTGATTTACACATCCTAAATTTGACTATATACTTACCTCTACCAGTGTGCTTTATATTTTTGTATGTTTATATGCTAGTAATTAGCATTCTTTAGTTTAAGTTTGGAGAAAGTTTTTAGCACTTCTTGTTAGGGAGGTTTATTGGTAATAAACTCCCTCACTTGCTTTTTCTCCCCCCAGGAAAGTCTTTATCTCTCTTTCATTTGTGTTCATTTCTGATGGGCAGAAACCTGGCACTTTTGCCAGGTGAAGCATTCTTGGTTCCAGATGTTTCTGTTTGTTTGTTTGTTTGTTTTTACAGGTCTTTGAATATATTATTCAATTGTCTTTTGTCCTGTAATCTTTCTGTTGAGAAATTTATTTGTAGCTTTATGTGGGCTTTCTTGTAGGTAAGAAATTTTTCTTTGGCTGCTTTAAAACATTCTTCCCCCCTCCACCCTTGCTTTTAGACAGTTTCATTATACCAGGTTTTCTGGAGAATATCTTTCTTGGTTAGAATTTTTTTCGAGTGAGTTTTATAAATTTGGACGTCCAAATCTCTTTTGAGATTTTTGAAGTCGTAAGCCTTATTTCTTTATATAAGTTTTCTGTCCTCTTCTCCCTTTCTTCTCCTTCTGGGACTCCAACAATACGTACTTTTATTTTTTTTTTCTTTTTATGGTATGCTATAATTCATGCAGGCTTTCTAAATTTAAAAAAAAAATTAACGTTTATTTATTTTTTGAGAGACATAGAGACAGAGTGTGAGCAGGGGAAGGGCGGAGAATGAGGGAGATACAGAATCTTAAGCAGGCTCCAGGCTCTGAGCCGTCAGCACAGAGCCTGACGTGGGGCTTGAACTCACAGACTGTGAGATCATGACCTGAGCTGAAGTCGACCGCTTAACCAACTGAGCCACCCAGGCGCCCCCATGCAGGCTTTCTTCACATGAATTCTTTTTCATTCTTTTCACTTCATTTACTTCTGACTGGATAATTCCAAGTGTCCTGTCTTTAACTTCACAAATTTGTTCTTTCCTTTGATCCAGACTGCTATTGTCACTTGTTATTGTATTTTCCATTATATATATTGTATTGTTTACCTCCAGAATTTCTAAAATTTATGATTTATCTCTTTGTTAAACTTATTTTTTTATGTACTGTTATCTGAATTTTTTCAAATATTTTTTTTCTGGTAGCTCACTGATCTTCCTTATAATACCTATTTTGTATTATTTACTGAGTAAATCACTAACTCCATTTTTTGTGGTTGGTTACTAAAAAAATATTGTGTTCATTTGGTACTATCATGTTTCTTGATTTTGTATGTTCCTTGAGGTCTTGCATTGCTATCTGCATTTGTATCACCTTCTCCAGCCTTTATGGTCTGCTTTGGAAAATTAATACTTTCTTTCGGACTGGCTAGTGATTCTGAGACATTCTCAGACCTTTCCAATGGATAAACTTGCTTAACACTTTTTCCTCTTCTGTAGGAATTCTTAAGATTGCATGCCTTTTCTCATCCTGGTACTAACCAGGTATGATCCTGTTTAGCTTCCGAGATCAGATGAGATCAGTACATTCAGGGTGATATGATGATGTGGATAGAACTATTATTCTAAGCAAAATAAGTCAGTCAGAGAAAGGCAAATACCATAAGAATTCACTTATATGTGGAATTTAAGAAACAAAATAAACAATAACAGTGGGGGAAGAAAGAGAGAGAAAACCAAGAAATAAACTCTTAACTATAGAGAACAAACTATAGAGAACAAACCAGAGGGGAGCATATTCAGGGTATTGGTTACATAGGTGATAGGGGTTGAGGAGCACACTTGTGATGAACACTGGGTGTTGTATCTAAGTGTTGGATCACTAAATGTACACCTGAAACTAATATTATACTGTGTGTTAACTAGCTGAAATTTAAATTAAAACGTAAAAAAAAAAAAAAAAAGATTGTATACCTTTGCTCAATCACGCAAAGCCAGGTTGGATGCTGAAAGCCTCCCATTTTCTTTCCTTAGAGCAGTGCTGAATGCTTAAGTTTTTCTACTTTTTCTCAATCCTGCAGAATTGGACATGTTTCCTAAGCATGTTCTGTAGAAATCTGCAAAATCTTGCTCTCAATGCACTTGGGGGTAAACATAAGGAGTGAGTCATGTGGTAGAAGTTCATATGAGTGAGGAGCACAAAGCATCAGGAGTGCCCATAGGCTACTTGCGGAGATCTATAAGTGAGGTATTCTAAGCACCTAGCTAGCATGCCTCCTGATGGAGTTTCCAAAGCAGTTACTAGGATCCACATCCCTTTGATCTATTTCATTCTGAGCACTCACTGTTGTTGTCTCAGCTGCTTATTCCACTTCATTCGTCCAGGTCATGGCTCAATATTCTGGATGAATTTAGAAAGAAATAGGCCTCTTTGGAAGCTTCCTGCACAGCTGAGGTAGGTAGGCACTCACTCCTATTCTCTAATGATTCCCTATGAAAGAAATCATGGGCCAATTTGTTCTTTGTATTTATGGGACTGTTTCTGCTTTTTCATTTGTTTGTGCATTTGTTTTATATTTTTAGACTCCACAGACAATGAAATCATGTATTATTTGTCTTTGTATGACTTATTTCACTTAGCATAATATTCTCTGTGCCTGTCCAAATTGTCACAAATGGCAATGTCTGATATTTTTATGACCAAGAAATATTTCATTGTGTATATATACCACTTCTTCTTTATCCATTCGTCTATTGATAGACACTTAGGTGGCTTCCATATCTCAGCTATTGCAAATAATGCTAAAATAAACATAAGGTTACATATATCTTTTTGAATTAGTATTTTCCTTTGCTTTGGGGAAATAACCGGTAGTAGGATACTGGATCATATGGTATTTCTACTTTTAATTTTTTGAGGAACCTCTATACTGTTTCCACAGTGGCTGCACCCGCTCGAATTTCCACAAATAGTGTATGAGTGTTCCTTTTTCTCCACATAATTTTCTTTTCTAGTTTGGCTTGTATTTTTTTACCTAATTGTTCTGGGTAAGTCTTCCTTTACAATGTTAAAAAAATTGTAATAAGAACTTCTCTAGTTTTAATTCAGCATTTTAAATAATATTGGGGTGCTTCAGTGGCTCAGTCATTTAAGTGTCTAACTCTTGATTTTGTCTCAGGTCATAATCTCAGAGTTTGTGGGATTGAGTCCCACATCAGACTCTGCACTAACAGTGCAGAGCCTGCTTGGGATTCTCTCTCTCTCCCCTCTCTCTGCCCCTACCCCACCTGCTCTTTCTCTCAAAATAAATAAATAAACTTAAAAAAATAAAAAATACATAATTTTATCTTCTATGTTTTCTTAACATATGATTATACTTTTAAAAAAGTTTGGCTTAGCGATTGCCCCACAGTTTGCAGTATATATTTGCAATTAAGTCAAGTCCATTTTCAGATATCACTTTACTGCTTTGCAGGTAGTGCAAGTATCATATAACAGACTTGTCACAATTTTCCCCTCCCATCTCTTAAAACGTTTCTGTCATTCATTTCATATTTATCGCTGTTACTTTTTTGGAAAAAAAAAACTGTTATTAGTCAGACTATTTTAAGAAAATAAAAAGATTTGTTTACTTTTGTTTATTCCTTTTCCAATGCCCTTCATTCTTTATGTAGATCTGAGTTTGTGATCTATATAATTTTCCTTTTTTCTTAAGAATATTTAATATTCCTCACATGACAGTTACACTAGCAAAAATAAGTCTAATTTTAGTTTGTTTGAGAAACTCTATTTCTCTTTCACTTTTGAAGGGAAATTTCACTGAATACAGAATTCTTGGTTAGTAGGGTTTTTTTTTCCTGTAAATGATTTAAATATTTCACTACCTTCTCTTCTTGCTTGCATACATTCTGATGACAATTTCAACTTAATTCATATCCTATTCTTCTGTTAGGTAAGGCTTTTGTCTCTCTGCCTTATTTGAAGATATTTTCTTTGCCTTTGATTTCCTGGAGTTTAAATTTTTTAATGTTTATTTATTTTTGAGAGAGACAGAGCATGAGAAGGGGGAGGGGAATAGAGAGAGAAGACATAGAAGCTGAAGCAATCTCCAGACTCTGAGCTGTCAGCACAGAACCCGAAGTGGGACTCGAACCCACGAGCCTTGAGATCATGACTTGAGCCGAAGTGGGATGGTCAACCGACTGAGCCACACAGGCGCCCCATAACTTCCTGCAGTTTAAATATGACATGAATTAATCATATATTTTTTTGTTTTTTTTCCTGCTTGATGTTCTTTCTAGCTCTGTGATTTGACTTCTGTCATTAATTTTGTTAAATCCTCAGCAAGCATTTTAACTATTTTTTCTCCTCCTTTTCTTCCTTCTTTCTTCTCTTTCTGGTATTCTGATTATAGAAACGATTTACCACTTGTAATTTTCCCATGGTTCTAGGATATCCTATTTTGTCTTTTTTCATTTTTCTATCTTTGCATTTATATTTGAGAAATTTCTATTGACATGACTTCAGACTCACTGTTTTTTTCCTTGGCCCTATCTAGTCAATCAAAGACATTCTTTATTTATGTTATCATTTTTATTTTTTTAATTTCTGGTATTGGCTTTTGGTTCTTTCTTGGAGTTTCTATTTGGGTCTTCCATGTTGTCCACTTTGTTCTTTATAGCCCTTAACATATTAACTGTACTTGTTTTAAATTCACAATCTTATACTTTAAACATCTCTGCCATGTCTTAGTTTGGTTTTAATGTTTTTTCTGTCTCCACAAACTCTTTGTGTGTATGTGTGTGGTTTCGTGTACCTTGAACATTGGATACCATATACTAGGTAATAGGAAGTGAGGTAAAGAGG
This sequence comes from Paradoxurus hermaphroditus, assembly GCA_004024585.1. Taxonomy (NCBI): domain Eukaryota; kingdom Metazoa; phylum Chordata; class Mammalia; order Carnivora; family Viverridae; genus Paradoxurus; species Paradoxurus hermaphroditus. The sequence continues at coordinate 23,437 of PITB01005107.1, read as the reverse complement.
CTTTTGGTATTAGGTTCTATGTTTATCTGGCTAGGAGTTAGTCTGTAATTATTGTTTGCTGTAGATACAGATGTCAATGGGTAGAATTTTCTCAGGTGTCATTTTCTTTTTTTCTTCTCTACTGTTTTGGTTACAAATGTTTTCTTAAATAAGGCCTAATATATGCAGTTTTTCTGTTGTATTTCTTTATTACACAGATGATCCCTATTGATTTAATGGTAACGTGTGGGAGAGGAGAAGCATACTTTATTTAGTACTATGATTAAGTTTTAGTATTTTAGTGAGCCTAAGTGGGCTTTTCAAGTGCTTCTCATTTTTCTCCCCTCTAGGTTTGATAGGAAGGCTAGAGAAGGGTAGATTGGGATAATTCCCTTATCCCATGCTGGTTAGATTCTGGAATGACCCCAACTGGTCAGATTTTGGTAAAATAGTTTCCTTTGATGGCAGGTCTTGTTAAGAAGAAAATAATGCTTTGGGCATATTTAAAAATGGCTACTTTTCTTCTGCCACTGCCAGAAGCATGAGGGGATTTTTTTTTTTCAACATCTCTTTAAGAACATGATAAGGCTCCTGATGGTAAAACACTTAAAAGTCTGAAGGGCTTCTCTTAAGACTGGTTCCCACTTTCAGAGATTTTGCCTCTCAAGCTTCTCCATACCTGGTCTCCAATCATTTGTCAACTATAGTTTTAAGTTTCTTACTCTAGTACTGGCTCCAGTCGTGATGTCTGTTCTGGTAATCTACGATTCCATGTATATAACTGTGTGTCTCCAATTTTGAAGGTGGCTGTTTTCCCTTTCACTTTAATCCACTCGTTAATTTAAGAAGAGTTATTTATTTTCAGTGTGTTCAGCTTTTTTGTTGTTATTGTGAGGCTGGGAGTGATGACCTCTAAGGTCCTTACATGCTGAACCAGGAAGCAGAAGTCCTATTATATTTTTACCATTTCTAGTTAAATATTTACTTGAATGAAGTTGATTTGTAATCTAGTGTAGGGCTAGAAAAAGGTAGTAACTGAAGAAGATGAAAAGGAAATGGATAATTTAGAGGAAGAAGAGAATCAGAGGCAGGAAAAAAAAACAGCCGACCACATTAAGTGATGCTTTCATTTTCTGGCAGTCAGCTTACAAGTTACAACATTTGTCCTGGCATACAATTATCCTCTCAGCTGCCCAAACTTATTCCATCCATGCTACTATTGTGTTTAAGATGATAACTCGTCTTGCAGTAAATAAATAAATAAATAAATAAAATACTTATGGTGTAAATGTTACTGAGCTTGTAACAAATGAGGATAAAATATCACTGTTTTGCTTCCTTCACAGACACAATAAACATATTCTACTCCTACCTGCTTGACCTGCATTGTTTTATTCTCTCTTAAGATATTTCACTCAACTTTGTTCTTAGGTTTTAGGCTGATGTAAATAGATGTGGTGCTTTCCTGGGATGGATCCTCTTGGAAAGTGGCATAAAGGGATAGAGGTTCTTGGAACCAATCACCCTGGTTTGAGTTACACTTCTCCTATCTATCTAACTTGCCTTCTACATCCAATCACTTCATTCATATATCATTACCATTTCCTTCATTCTAGTCCTACTGCCATTCTCTTACTTCATGTATTTATTGGATGACACCTACTTTTTTGAAACAGATATCTATGTCTGGTTTCTGTCACCTAGATCTTTCTTCTTAACATTATCTTTACAGTTTTCCTTCCTTTATTCTTCCTTTCATTACCATTTTAGTCTACCTAAAACATTGTTTCCATTATGTAATTTACATATTCAAACTATTTCAAAGATTTTTAATATCAAATTTTTCTAACTGGACTAGAGTTGTTAAGGCTCAGAGTTTTAGTGACAGTCATGGGTCCAATACCACTCTACTATTTACAAAACTGTGGGATTGGGGGAAAGTAAACTTTGACCTTCCTGAGTCCCAATAGGGATAATAACATGTACCTCAGACACTGTAATAAGAGTTTCATGAGGTAGTTTTTCCATAGATTATTAGTATTTGGCAAATGTAAATTTCCCCCATTTATCTATTCAATTGTATATTCCATCTTTATCCAATAAATTATTTTCATATTCTAAAGTTGTTGAGTGTTACCATATCAAGTATAGATTTTCTGAGATCTACAACAGAGTACATATTTTTAAAAGTTTAATAAATGAAATTCAAAATTTAATAAAATAAAGCAACATTTTGAAGATCAATAATCCTTGTAAATGTAGTAAATGACAGTTTGGTGATCTTACATTTGCAGCATTTGTATATATAAATTTCTCTATGCAATAATCCATTTATGGATACAGTTGTTTTTATATCTTGGTTATTATGAATAATGCTGCAATAAATATGTGAATGCATATATCTCCTTGATATCATGTTTTCACTTCTTTTGGATATATATCCAGATGTGGAAATGTTAGATCATGTAGTATTTCTAATTTGAATTTTTTGAAAACTCAACCTACTGTTTTCCATAGACACCAAACCAATTTACATTTCCAGATAGAAAAATACAAATAATGAATTATATCACTTATGTGTGGGATATTTAAAAAAACTCATAAAAAACAGAATATGGTGGTTATCAGAGTACAAGGTTATCAGCTACAAGAAAGAAGGAATTCCTGCTATTTGTGACAACATGAATGCATCTTAAGGGCATTACACTAAATGTTAGCTTTTATTAATTTTATCATTATTATTATTGCTGTTAATAGAATCAATGGACACTTAGCTAATGGAATTCACCATTTTAAAGCATCTAGTGAAAAATTCTGTGAAAAAACATGCTAGATAAAGACTTAAACTTTGTCTTGACTCTCAGTTTTAGTAAAGGAACAATTACATACATATGTAATTACAATACAGTATGAGAAAATCATCAATTAAGTGTTGCAGGCATGTAGAGAGTAAGCAAGTAAGTTCCTGTAAATATTAAGATTATGATAATACCTACCTCATTGGTTTAGTTTATGAACTAGATTTAATGATATATGTAAAGCATTTGGGACATATTAGGTATTTAATACATTTTAAAAATAGGGTAGATGACATATGATACTATATTCAATAAAAATATTGTGATGTCTGGAATGCTCAGACATTTGGTTAAACATTATTCTGACTGTATCTGTGAATACTTCTAGATGAGACTAACATTTGAATTGGTAGGTTGAGTAAAGAAGATTGCCCTCCCGAATGTAAGTGGGCCACATCCAATTAGGTGAAGGCCTGAAAAAAACGATAAGACTGTTTATCCTGTTGGTTAGAGGTTAGCTCCTCCTGCCACACTGCCTTAAACTGGGAAATTCGTTTATTGCTTCCTTTGGACATGAGCTGAAACATGAGTTTTTCCTGGTCTTGAGACTGATAGCCTTCAGACTGGAACTACATCATCTCTCCTGGGTCTCCAGTTTGCTGACTCTAGATTTTGAGACTTGTCAGTCTCAATAATCATGTGAAATATCTCCTTATAAATAAATCTATATCTTTCCTATTCATCTGTTTCTCTGGAGAAACATGACTAAAATAAATGTGACATATGATACAACCAGAGATAAGGTTGACGTGTCTGAAGTATAGGATGCATTGTTTGGGTGTGAGGTAGTGTGTTAGAGAACAGTTATCTGAAGACAGGGACTACTGAAGAATTTGTTTGGAATGATGTTAGTTTAATATATATATATATGCTAGATCTCTCACATTTTAGGTAGTAGAAGTAGTAAAGGGAGAGTCAAGAGATACTATGATAGAGAAGTCTCAAATATAAAAACAAAAACAAAAACAAAAATAGAAAAACAAGAAAACAGTGAAAAATATAGGACAGATGTTTTCCTCATAGCAAACAACTCCAGCTAGTAAAGGAAATGATGGCATGGCAACTATATTTTTATTTAAGTATGTTGGGCTACTAAAAAGAGCATTTATCAAGTCTAAAAACTGCAATAGATTCATCTGGCCTTCCTAGATTGTGGGAACAATTCCATTAGACATGAACCATTTTTAAAAATAGTGGTTGAAAAGTGGGACACTTGGGTGCCTCAGTCAGTGAAGCATTTGACTTCAGCTTGGGTCATGATCTCATGGTTTGTGAATTTGAGCTCTGCATCAGGATCTCTGCTGTCAGCACAGAGTCTGATTCAAATCCTCTGTCCCCCTCTCTCTGCTCCTCCCCTTCTCATGCTATCTCTTTCTCTTTCTCTCTATGTCTCTCTCAAAAAAAATTAAAACATTTAGGGGTGCCTGGATGGCTCATTCGGTTCAGCATCTGACTTCAGCTCGGGTCATGATCTCGTGGTTAATAAGTTTGAGCCCTGCATCAGGCTCTGTGCTGACAGCTCAGAGCCTGGAGCCTGCCTTTGGATTCTGTCTCTCTCTCTCTTTCTCTGTTCCTTTCTCTCATGCTTTGTGTCTGTCTCTGTCTCTGAAAACTAAATAAATATTAAAAAATTAAAACAAAATAAATAAAAACTTTTAAAAATAAAAATAATGAATCAAAATTAATGATATAATTCATCCTTTATAACCTCTATGTGGAAATTTCACTGCAGTCAGAGTAGTCTTTCAAAAACACAGCTATACGTACTTGTGATTCAGACAAGATAGCATATATTTATATATTCCTATTTATCCCTACTAAGAACAATTGTAAATTAAAAATAATGCAAAAAACAACTGGAGTAGTACTCTGAAAGATGTAACAAGGACGTTGAGCTGGCTTGAAATCCATGGAGTGGAAGATATATACAACATCAGGGTATCGTAGAAGTCTTCACTCAACAGAAGGTAACCAATGTTATTGTTTCCCTATCACCAATCTTACAACATGTGGCCCAAATTTTTCTTCTTCTGGGTCAACAGTCCCATTGCTAAAACCAGTGATCCTAGCATCACTGGCAAAGGGGAATCAATTGGAAACTCCACTGATTACAGCTAGTCAAGAAAATATCTCCCTTCTCTGCTAGGCCTGAGACTTCTGTCCCCCAATCAGAGTCACTGTCTGGAATGGTGACATTGGTGAGAGGGTTCCACCATGTCAAGTGAAAGAACTGTGAATCTTCTTTATCCCAATAGGCCTGAACTCTTCTCCCCCACCATGAGAAAACAAGAAAACTGAGGAACACCAACAAAGGAGATCCTGCCATAACAATATTCTCTTAGAATTAAAAGCTGTCATTGAAACTACAGCCCCCAAAATAGACTAAGCCATGTGTGTTCAACCTAAATAGGGTTTGTTAAACCCTTGGCTTGTTAAAATTAAAGGTTTCAATATGACTCCAATCTTCTAATATTATAACCAAAATTTCTAGGCTACAATGAAAAATCATGTGTCAAATCAAGAACCAGATAAATTACAACTTGCATGAGAAAAGACAATTAACAGATGCCAATACAAGACTTAGTCATTGTTGGAATAAACTGACAAAGATTTTAAAGCAGTCATAAAAATACTTCGACAATTACATTTTTTTCAAAAAATATATATATATTAAAGGAAAGAAACAGGTGTTTAATAAAAGACTAAATGGAAATAAGAGAACGAAAAAAAAAAGAAAAACTCATTAGGTGGGCTCAAGAGTAGAGAGGATATGAAAGCGGTTAGAATAAGTGGAATTGCAAAAAACGAACGAACCACGGGTATGGAGCTGAGGGGAGGGAGAGCATTCTTCAGAGAAATCCGGGAAATTGCAGAGCAGGCCACATCCGAACGAGAGAAAAATGGAACACAGAGAGAGAGGCCACTATCCAGTCCCTAAGTGCAGAGCTTTTGAAAAGAAGTTTCGTTGCTAACTGCAGAACTCTAAGCAGAACTCTCCTCATACTGGGGCCGGTAACGGTGGCACAGTCAGCTCGCACCATGCAGAGGCACTGAGCCACCTGCAGATCACTTCTAACCCAGGGACACAATCTACAGCTAAACATGGTGTAGCAGGTGGACAGCACACAGGGCGCATGACTGCCCAGCAAACTGCACTACACTGGTGCCTGGCGCCCATTGCAGAGTGAGGACAGAAATAAAGGGGCAATTAGAGACTTAGGGACTGGGAAGAAGGGACTGGAGGATGCCATTGCCACCCACAAACACTGACCCTAGAAAGCCACCCCCACAGCTATCCCGGTGGCAGTGGAGGCAGCCCGCCTACACCAAACCACACCCTTAATCACAGGAGAAACACCTTTCAGAGGGAGTTACAGACGCAGAGTTCAGACTGCTACCTGGAGTAACTCCAGGTCATTTCTTCTATTTTAAATATATGCTACCCTTTATCTTTCTTACCGATCCCCACCCCTGAGCTGGCCATCCAGGGTATTGGCCGGCTTAAACAGACTTTTAACCCACTCTCTCAAGGGATGTTTTACACCTCCTTCTGTACTTTCTTATCTCTCTCTCTTTGGAATAACCAGGCCACATAGTTCATCTGTGCAACATCTATCTTCATTTCTTATTCCTTGCATCCGTCCTTATTCCATTTTCTCTCTGTCTGGATAAAGCCCTTCAGTCCTTCTACCTTGTCAAAGTTCATTTTCTTCTTCCCCCGCACCTGTCATTAATCTCTCTGTATATGCTCTGCTATCAGCACAGTGCATTGCCTGTCCTTAACGTGTAGCTGTACTTCAGGACATATGCCCTCAGAGTGTCATTTGTTATTGTTTTTTCTGTTGTGAACCGCTTCTCTGTATCATTTGTCAGTACATTTGACTGTTTCTGTTTTCTGTTTGTCTGTCGATCTGTGTTCCTTTCCAGGGCGACCTCAAGAATCAATCCAAAAAACACCTAGCAAAAATGATGAAACAGAAATTCTGCTCAAAAGAAACTACAAGGAGTAGTGACATCTCAAGAATTGATGAAAACAGATATAAGCAACATAAAAAAACATAAATATAGAATGGTAAACATAAAAATAATCGCTGGTCTTGAAAAAAGTATAGATGAATGCAAATTGACCTTCATAGCAGAGATAAACGACTTTAAAAATTGTCAGGAAGAATTAAAACATGCCTTGGAGGAGGTGCTTGGAGGCAGCCACAGCGCGGAATGATGAGGCAGAAGAGAGAATAAGTGAATTAGAAGATAAAATTATGGAAAAAGAGGAAGAAGAGAAAAAGAGAGAGAAGCTGATCCAGGAACAGGAAAGGAGAATTCGACAGCTGAGCAATGCAGTCAAAGAAACAATATCGTATTATAGGAATTCCAGAGGAAGAAGAGAGGGAGAAAGGAGTCGAAGGGGTACTTGAACAAATATTGCTGAGAACTTCCCCAACATGAGAAAAGAAACATGCATGGAAATCCAAGAGGCACAGGGAACTCCACACAGACGTAATTTGAATAGACTTTCTGCACGACACATCATAGTGAACCTGGCAAAATATAAGGATAGAAGGAGAATTCTGAAAGCAGAGAGGGAAAAACAGGCCTTAACATACAAATGGAGAAATATAAGGGTAGTAGCAGACTTATCTACAGAAACTTGGCAAGCCAGAAAGGAATGGCATGACATCTTCAATGTGATAAACAGGAAGGATATGCAACCAAGAATCCTGTATCCGGCCAGCCTGTTATTCAGAATAGAAGGAGAGATCAAGGTTTTCCCCAACAAACAAAAATTGAAGGAATTCATCACAAATAAGCCAGCCCTACAAGATATCCTGAGGGGCACTCATTGAAGGAAAGGATGCAAAGGACACAAACTACCAGAGACATCGAACAAGCATGAAACCTACAGATAACAAAGTGAATATAAGCCCATATTTTTCAATATTAACACTGAATGTAAATGACTAAACCCTCCAATTAAAAGACACAGGGTAACAGAATGGATTAAAAAACAAGACCCATCCATTTGCTGTCTTCAAGTAACCCGTTTTAGATCTGAGGACACCTTCAGATTAAAAGTTAAGGGATAGAGAACTATCTACCATGCTACTAGAAGTCAGAAGAAAGCTGGAGTAGCCACACTTATATCAGACAAACTAGACTTCAAAGTGAAAGTAGTAATAATAGATGAAGAAGAACATTATATAATAATCACAGGGACTATTCAGCAGGAAGAGCTAACAATTATAAATACGTGCCGAATTCGGGGGCATCCAAATTTGTAAAACGACTAATTACGAACATAAGAAACCTTATCGATAAAAATGTCCTAATTATAGGGCACCTTAACACTCCATTCTCAGCCTTGGATAGATCCACAAAACAGAAAATCACCACAGAAACACTTCCCAGAACGTCATATTGGAACAGATGGGCCTAACATCTTCAGGGTCCTTCATCCAGAAGCAAAGAATTTACATTCTTCTCAACCATACAAGGTACATTTTCCAAGATAGACCACATTCTGGGGCACAGGAAAGCTGTGAATGAATATAAAAGAATTGAGATCATACCGTGCACACTTTCAGACCACAATCCTTTGAAACTTGAAATCAACCACAGGAAAAAGTCTGGAAAATCGCCAAAAACATGGATGCTGAAGAACAGCCTACAATTAGACGAATGGGTCAACCAAGCAATCAGAGAAGAAATAAAAAAATACATGGACACAAATGAAAATGAAAATACAACAATCCAAATGCTTTGGGATGTGGCAAAGGCAGTCCTGAGAGGGAAACATATTGCAATCCAGGCCCACCTCAAGAAACAAGAAAAATCAATTTCACGAATTCTAACAACACCCCTAAAGAAAATAAAAGCAGAACAGCTAAGACAACCGAAATCCAGCAGAAGGAGAGAAATGACAAAGATCAGGGCTAATTTAATCATATGGAAACAGAAAAAATAGTGGAACAGATGAATGAAACCAAGAGCTGGTTCTTTGAAAAAATAAACAAAATAGACAAACCTCTTTCCAGGGTTCTCAAGAAGAAAAGAGAGAGATCTCAAATAGATAAAATCATGAAAGAAAAGGAAGTAATTACAACCAATCCCACGGAAATACAAGCAATCATCAGAGAATACTATGAAAAATTATATGCCGTAAAATTAGACGAACTGGAAGAAATGGACAAATTCCTAAATAGCCACACACTACCAAAACTCAAACGAGAAGAAATAGAAAACTTGAACAGACCCATAACTAGTGAAGAAATTGAATCAGTTATCAAAAATCTCCCAAAAAATAAAAGCCCTGGACCAGATGGCTTTCCTGCGGAATTTTACCAGACATTTCAAACAGAGTTATTACCTATCCTCCTCAAGTTCTTCAAAAAAATTGAAATGGAAGGAAAACTCCTGGAATCATTTTAAGAAGCCAGCATCACTTTGAGTCCCAAACCAGACAGAGATCCAGCAAAAAAAGAGAACTACAGGCCAATATCATTGATGAATATGGATGCAAAAATTCTTGACAAGATACTAGCAAATCGATCCAACAGCATATAAAAAGAATTATTCACCATGATCAAGTATGATTCATCCCTGGGTTGGAGAGTTGGTTAGATATTCGCAAATCAATCAATGTGATACATCACATTAACAAAAGAAAAGAGAAGAGTCATATGATTCTGGCAATAGATGCAGAAAAAGCATTTAACAAAATACAGCACTCTTTACTAATAAAAACCCTCGAGAAAGTCGGGATAGAAGGAACATACTTAAACGTCATAAAAGCCGTTTATGAAAAACACACAGCTAATATCATCCTCAATGGGGAAAAATTGAGAGCCTTCCTCCTAAGATCAGAAATATGAAAGGGGTGTCCACTCTCACCACTGCTATTTATCACAGTGTTAGAGATCCTAGCATCACCCATCAGACAAAACAAAATAAAAGGCATCAATATTGGCAAGGAGGAAGTCAAACTTTCATTTTTCGCAGATTACATGATACTTTACATGGAAAATTCGACAGAATTCACCAAAAGCCTACTAGAACTGATCCATGAATTTAGCAAAGTTGCAGGATGCAAAATCAATGTACAGAAATCGTTTGCACTACTTTACACCAACAGTGAAGTAGCAGAAAGAGAAATAAAGAAGCTAATTCCGTTCACAATTGCATCAAATACCATCAAATGCCTAGGAATAAATCTGACCAAAGATGTAACAGTTCTCTATGCTGAAGACTATAAAAAAACTTATGAAGGAAATTGAGGAAGATACAGGGATATGGAAAAACATCATATGCTCATGAATGGGAAGAATAAATATCATCAAAATGGCAATACTACCCAAAGCAATCTACACATTTACTGCAATCCCAATCAAAATTACACCAGCATTCTTCTCAAAGCTAGAGCAAACAATCCTAAAATTTGTATGGAACCACAAAAGACCCCGAATAGTCAAAGAAATATTGAAGAAGAAAACCAAAGCGGGAGGCATCACAGTCCCAGACTTTAATCTCTACTACAAAGCGGTAATCATCAAGACAGTATGGTATTGGCATGAAAACAGACACATAGACCAACAGAATAGAGTTAGAGAACCCAGAAATGGATCTGCAAGCATATGGCCAACTAATCTTTGATAAAGCAGGAAAGAGTATCCAATGGAACAAAGACTGCCTCTTTAACAAATGGTGCTGGGAGACCTGGACAGCAACATGCAGAAGAATGAAACTAGACCACTTTCTTTCACCACCCACAAAAATAAACTCTAAATGGATGAATAACCTGAATGTGAGATAGGAAATCATGAAAATCCTAGAGGAGAAAGCAGGAAAAAGGCTCTTTGATCTAAGACGTATGAATTTCTTAATCGACACATCTCCAAAGGCAAGGGGATTAAAGCAAAAATGAAATACTGGAACCTCATCCAGATAAAACCTTCTGCACGGCAAAGGAAATAACCAAGAAAACTAATAGACAGTCAACGGAATGGGAAAAGATAATCGCAAATGACATTGGATAAAAGACTAGTGTCTAAAATCTACAAAGAACTTATAAAATTCTACACCCGAAAAATGAATAATCCATTGAAGAAATGGGCAGAAGATATGAATAGACACTTCTCCAAAGAAGACATCCAAATGGCCAACAGACACATGAAACGATGCTCAATGTCACTCATCATCAGGGAAATACAAATCAAAACCTCACTGAGATATCACCTCACACTGGTCAGGGTGGATAAAATGAACAAATCAGGAAAATAGATGTTGGCGAGGATGTGGAGAAACAGGCACCCTCCTGCACTGTTGGTGGGAATGCAAACTGGTGTAGCCATTCTGGAGAACTGTGTGGAAGTTCATCAAAAAATGAAAATAGAATTACCCTATGACCCAGCAATAGCACTGCTAGGAATCTATGCAAGAGATACAGGACTGCTGATTCATAGGGACACGTGTACCCCGATGTTCATAGCAGCACTTTCGACAATAGTGACATCATGGAAAGAGACTAAGTGTCCATCAACTGATGCATGGATAAGGAAGATGTGGTATATATATGCAATGGAATACTCTGCAGAATGAAGTCTGGCCATGTGTGGCAACATGGATGGAACCGGAGGGTATTATGCTGAGTGAAATAAGTCAGGCAGAGGAAGACAGATGCCATATATTTCCTCGCATAGGTGGGCTTTGCTAGACTTAACCGAAATCCAGGGGGGTGGGGAAGAGGGGAAGGAAAAAAGCCCCAGAGAGGGAGGAAGACAAAGCTTAAGAGACTCTCAAAGACAAAGAACAAACCGAGGGGAGAGGTGCCGGGGTCTACCCTGAGAGGAGGCCAGTTCCTACTTAAGGGTTTCCAGCTGGTCCAGGGTTTCAGCTGTGTGACGGTTGGTCTAGGCGTGAGAGATGACACGAAGTCAGTCTCTTGGAGTCAGCCTCATATCAGGACGGTTCCAGGGCTCCCTATGTAAGGGCTGAATCACAAAGACAAAACACGACAAACGACACAGAGACAGCTTCTTATCTGGACTGCTCTGGAGACAGCCTCTTATCAGGACTGATCAAAGTTTATTTTTCTTTCTTGGTTTTTATATAGTTTTAGAAGCAATACAGATGTATATTTCATAATGATTAACAAAATGATCTGAGAAACAATTTACAATAGAAATGTTCAGAAACAATTATGGTGAAAGACCAAATAAAATTCACACGTAAACAAGATATATCAAATGGGCACATTCAATTGAAACGTTCAAAAACAGTTTTGGTTGAAAGACCAAAAACAATTCACACGCAAACAAGGTATAACAAATGGGCACATTCTAATTAGTGGTGTAGGTTGAAAGAGCAAATACAAAGCACAAAGGTTTTATTCATAGATTCCAGGTTACAGTTGAAAGATTACAAGAAAAACATCATATTTTTTCTGTAACATTTTTCTAACTTCTATTTCCTTTTGCAATTTTGTCCCGAGACTCACAGCAATAATCACATTCCTAAGGGTCTGGCATTACTCTAAATAGATCAAAATACATTCTAAATTCCATTGATTTCTTAGAGATTTTATCTCCATGATTCTCAACATTATTTTACTATTATTAAAGTATATCAGCACATGTTGGTTTAATAGGGGAGGAAGCTGTGTAACCACTCCTATTTTTCTATGGCCCATCTTCCTCAGGAGAAAATTAAGATGAATCACAAATTAACACAGAGGCCCAGTGACCCTATAGCCAGATGTCGTGGTGACTCTTACTGCAACTGTGCCTATCTTAGGTTTTTCCTCCACTGAGGAATCTTACCTGTCTCTGGCTAACCAGCCCATCTTTCAGAGTGAAACCAGCCATAATTATGTTCTTGTCTTATTACATCCTGGCATTTGCTTCAAGGAACCCCCATCCACCGATGAGGGCCTCAGTGTAGGGCACTACCTTATGGGCCTGAGTTATCTCCTTAGGTAGTGTCAACAGGGCCAATGTTTTCTGGTCTCCAACAGAGAGGGGGGTGTGGGAGTGGGGAGATTGGGTGACGGGAACAGAGGAGGGCACTTGTTGGGATGAGCATTGGGTGTTGTATGGAAACCAATTAGACAATAAATTATTTTTAAAAAAAGAATAACTGGAGTTGAGAACAGATAAATAGAATTTACCCAGTCAAAACTATAGAGAACAAAAGTAGACTGAAAAAGGAGGAAAGCTTCAAAGATATATGGGGCAATAATAAAATATATAACATTAGTATCTTTGAAGTCACAAAAATTGAGGAGAGACAGAGTGTGGGGATAAACAAATATTTCAAGAAATAATGGCTGAAGGGTTCTAAAATTTGGAGAAAGATATAATCCCGTTGATTCAAGAAGTTGTGCAAATCCTAAAACAAGATTATACCAAAAAAAGAAAAAAGAAAAAATACATTCTAAGACAAATAATTCTTAAACTTCTGAAAAAATAGGACAAATAAAATATTTAAACAAAAACAAAATGATGCATTACTTATAAGGGTACAACAATTCAAATGACGGCAAAATTCTGATTTGAAATCATAGGGGCCAGGAGTAAGTGGCACAAAATTTTCAAGTAATGAAATAAAGGAACTGGCAATATTGAATTCTGTATTTAGAAAAACTATCAGAAATTTTCAGAAATGATGAGAAATTAATGCATTAATAAATAAAGGGGAAAAATACTTTAGGAAACTGAACCTACTGTTAATAATTGGTGGGGGTTGGTCAGAAAGAAGGAAAAAACGGAATCCATGAAGACTGTTTCCCTTATGAACATACCGATTTAACAATTCTTTTTTTTAAATAATTTAATGTCAACTTGGATTCCATACAAAACCCACTGCTCATCTCAACAAGTGCCCTCCTCTGTGTCCGTCAAACATTCTCCCCCCTCCCACACTCCCCTCACCCCTCAGCTTGTTCTTAGTCTTTCAGAGTCTCTTATGTTTTTTCTTCCTCTCTCTCTGTGGCTTTTTTTCTTTCCCCTCTTCCCCTTCCCCCTGGTTTTCTGCTAGGCGTCTCAAAATCCACCTATGTGTGGAAACATATGGTATCTATCTTTCTCTGACTGACTTATTCACTTAGCATAATACCCTCCGGTTCCATCCATGTTGCCACATGGCCAGATTTCATTCTTTCTCATTGCTGCATAGTATTCCATGCAGCAATATATATATATATATATATATATATATGCATCACATCGTCTTTATCCATTTGTCAGTTGATGGACACTAAGTTTCTTTCCATGATTTCGCTATTATCGAAAGTGCTGCTATGAACATCGGGGTACACGTGCCCCTATGCATCAGCACTCCTGTGTCTCCTGGGTAGATTCCTAGCAGTGCTATTGCTGGGTCATAGGGTAGTTCTATTTTCATTTTTTGAGGAACCTCCACACCATTTTCCAGGGCGGCTGCACTAGTTTGCATTCCCACCAACAGTGCAGGAGGGTGCCTGTTTCTCAACATCCTCACCAGCATCTATAGTTTCCTGATTTCTTCATTTTAACCACTCTGAATGGTATGGTATGAGGTGGTATTTCAGTGTGGTTTTGATTTGTATTTCCCTGATGGTGAGTGACATTGAGCATCATTTCATGTGTCTGTTGGACATCCGGATGTCATCTTAGGAGAAGTGTCTATTCATATCTTCTGCCCATTTCTTCACTGGATTGTTCGTTTTACATGTGTGGAGCTTGGTAAGTTCTTTATAGTTTTTAGATACTAGTCCTTTATCTGATATGTCATTTGCAATTATCCTTTCCCATCCGTCAGTTGTCTATTAGTTTTGTTGATTGTATCCTTTGACCTGCAGAAGCGTTTCATCTTGATGAAGTCCCAGTAGTTCATTTTAGGTTTTAATTCCCTCGCTTTTGGAGATGTGTCAGGTAGGAAATTTCTGGGGCTCAGGTCATAAAGGTTTTTTCCTGCTTTCTCCTCCAGTATTTTGAGGGTTTCCTGTCTCACATCAGGTCCTTCATCCATTTAGAGTTTATTTTTGTGAGTGGTGTAAGGAAGTGGTCTTGCTTCATTCTTCTGCATGTTGCTGTCGAGTTCTCCCAGCACCATTTGGTAAACAGACTGTCTTTGTTCCATAGGATACTCTTTCCTGCTTTGTCAAAGATTAGTTGCCCATATGCTTGTGGATCCATTTCTGGGTTCTCTATTCTATTCCATTGGTCTATGTGTCTGTTTTCGTGCCATTACCATTTTGTCTTGATGATTACCACTTTGTAGTAGAGATTAAAGTCTGGGATTGTGATGCTTCCCACTTTGGTTTTCTTCTTCAATATTCCTTTGGCTATTTGGGTCTTTTGTGGTTCCGTACAAATTTTAGGATTGTTTGCTCTAGCTTTGAGAAGAATGCTGGTGTAATTTTGATTGGGATTGCATTGAATACGTAGATTACTTTGGGTAGTATTGCCATTTTAACAATATTTGTTTTTCTAATCATGAGCATGTGATGTTTTTCCATTTCTTTGTGTCTTCTTAAATTTCCTTCATAATTTTTTTATAATTTTCATCGTAGAGGTCTTTTATATCTTTGGTTAGGTTTATTCCTAGGAATTTTATGGTTTTTGGTGCAGTTGTCAATGGGATTTGCTTCTTTAATTCTCTTTCTATTGCTTCATTGTTGGTGTAAACAAATGCAACCGATTTTTGTACATTGATTTTGTATCCTGCAACTTTGCTGAATTCATGGATCAGGTCTAGTAGGCTTTGGTTCCATTTGTGGACTCTGTCGGATTTTCCATGTAAAGTATCATGTCGTCTTGAAAAGTGAAAGTTTGACTTCATCCTTGCCTATCCTGATGCCTTTTATTTTGTTTTCATGTCTGATTTCTGATATTAGGATCTCCAACACTGTGTTAAATAGTGAGGGAGTGGACATCCCTGTTGTGTTCCTAATATCAGAGGGAAGACTCTCATTTTTTCCCCATTGAGGATAATATTAGCTGTGGGCTTTTCATAAACAGCTTTTATGATGCCTAAGTATGTTCTTTCTGTCTCGACTTTCTCGAGAGTTTTTATTAGTAAAGAGTGCTGTATTTTGTCAAATGCTTTTTCTGCATCTATTGCCAGTACTATATGGTTCTTCTTTTTCTTTTGTTGATGTGATGTATCACATTGATTGATTTGCGAATATCTAACCAGCCCTGCAACCCAGGGATGAATCCTACTTGATCATGGTGAATAATTCTTTTTTTATGCTGTTGGATTTGATTTGTTCGTATCTTGTTGAGAATACTTGCATCCATATTCGTCAGGGATATTGGCCTGTAATTCTTTCTTTGCTGGGTCTCTGTCTGGTTTGGGACTCAAAGTGATGCTGGCTTCATAGAATGAGTCCAGGAGTTTTCTTTCCGTCTCAAATTTTTGGAACAGATTGAGGACGATAGGTAGTAATTCTGTTTTAAATGTCTGGTAAAATTCCGCAGGGAAGCCATTTGGCCCTGGACTTTTATTTGCTGGGAGATTTTTGATAACTGATTCAATTTCTTTACTAGTTATGGGTCTGTTCAAGTTTTCTATTTCTTCTCATTTGAGTTTTGGTAGTGTGCGGTGCCGGGGACCAGAGGTCAATAGCCCTGGTGGCGATGCCCAGGGTAAAGACCTAAGGTTCAAAGGCCATTTGCCCAAAGTCTGGACCCTGCTGGAAGGCAAGGGTGTCTACAGCCTTGTGCTGGGCAGGGAAGCCATGGAGCTATGGTTTCCAATGCAAGTTGCCCTGTCTGACCCCAGAAGATGGCTGGTTAGCCAGTGACAGGTAAGATCCCTCAGAGGGGGGGCAACCTAAAACAGGCACAGTCGCTATGGGGCTAGCAGGAAAATCGGTGCACGGCCTAAGAAATATCATTAACCTGGGTCTAAGAATAACTCTCAAGAAAAGCCCCTGCTGTGGTAGCTGCAGGGTGAAGCAAAAGGGCTCCAGTGGCCCCCTCTCCCCGAGCCGGAGTAGGTTCTGACCTGTTTATTTAGTGTTATAAGCCTTAGAGACATATAGTGTTGGTTATTGTAGAAATAAAAAGAAAATCATTCAATAGTAATAACATAAAATATAATTCTTAATCTTTTCTCACTATACTCAAGAGTGCAACCCGACCCTCAGGAATGTGGTAATTGCTGCAGAGTTTGGGTTAAGATACTACTAATGGTCAGTAGATAATAAGTAATCTTAGGGAGTAACTTTAGAGAAAACATGTTTTTCACATGGTCTTTCGACTGTAGTCAGAGCCTTTGACTGATACCTGTATACTTTGTTCTTATTCTTTCAACCCATAATATTTACAAAAATGTATCCACTAGTTATGCTTTGACTACATGTGAGCCATTTTTTCCCTCATACACTGATGTTTAAACATTCTATGTAATCTAAAAAACAAGTATCTTTTGTAGTCCTAAGAAGTGTGAAGGTCATTTTAGTCAGTTTTTTTACTGGGAACCTTGAGAAGTTGGAATGATCTCATCTTGTCTATCTTTGCAAAACGTATACTTGCTGTGCTTAGAAAAAACTATTAAGACCCTAAAAGAATAATAAACTTCGGGCAGTCCTGATACAAGACTGACTCTGCGTCGTTTGTCCTAGACCAGCCCTCACGCAGGGAACCCTGGACCTGCCGGAATTCCTGAAGCAGGAGCTGGCCTCCCTCAGGATGGTCTCCGGCAGTGCGGCTATTTAGGAATTTGTCCATTTCTTCCAGGTTGTCCAATTTGACAGCATGTAATTTTTCTTGTTAATTGCTTGTGTTTCTGAAGGTTTGGTTGTAATTACTCCTTTTTCTTTCGTGATTTTTAACTATTTGGGTTCTCTCTCTTTTCTTATTGAGAAGCCTGGCTAGAGATTTATCAGTTTTTTAAATTTTTTTCAAAGAATCAGCTCTTGGTTTCATTGTTCTGTTCCACTACATTTTCTGTTTCCATATGATTAATTTGTGCCCTGATCTTTGTTATTTCTCTCTTTCTTCTGGGTTTGGGGTGTCTTAGCTGTTCTGCTTCTAGTTCTTTTAGGCATGCTGTTAGAATTTGTGTTAATGATTTTTCTTGTTTCTTGAGATGGGCCTGGATTGCAATATATTTCCCTCTCAGGACTGCCTTTGCCACATCCCAAAGCATTTGGATTGTTGTATTTTCATTTTCATTTGTTTCCATGTATTTTTAAATTTCTTCTCTGATTGCTTGGTTGACCCACTCATCTTTTAGTAGGTTGTTCTTTAGCCTCCATGTTTTTGAGGATTTTCCAGACTTTTTCGTGTGGTTGATTTCAAGTTTCAAAGCATTGTGGTATGAAAGTGTGCACGGTATGATCTCAATTTTTTATTTTTATTCAGCGCTTCCTTGTGCCCCAGAATGTGATCTATCTTGGATAATGTTCCGTGTGCATTTGAGAAGAATGTAAATTCTTTGCTTCTGGATGAAGGGCCCTGAAGATGTCAGTCAGGCCCATCTGTTCTAATGTGTCATTCAGGGCCATTGCTTCTATGGTGATTCTCTGTTTAGTGGATCTATCCAGTGTTGTTTTGGGGGTATCACGGCCCTGTGCAATTAGCACATTTTTATCAATAAGATTGCTTACATTTTTAATTAGTTGCTTTACAAATTTGGGTTCCTCAGGATTTGGCACCTAGATATTTATAATAGTTAGCTCTTCCTGCTGGATAGTCCCTGTGATTATTATATAATGCCCTTCTTCATCTCTTATTACTACTTTTACTTTGAAGTCTAGTTTGTCTGACATAAGTGTGGCTACTCCAGCTTTCTTCTGACTTCCTGTAGGACAGTATATAGATCTCCATCCCCTTACTTTCATTCTGAAGGTGTCCTCAGGTCTACTATGGGTCTCTTGAAGACAGCAGATAGATGGGTCTGGATTTAATCCATTCTGTTACCCTGTATCTTTTAATTGGAGTATTTAGTCCATTTACATGTAGCGTTAATATTGAAAAATATGGGTTTAAATTCATTGTGTTATCTGTAGGTTTCATGCTTGTATGAATGTCTCTGGTACTCCATGTTCCTTGCGACCTTTCCTTCATAGAGTCCCCCTCAGGATCTCTTGTAAGACTGGTTTATTTGTGATGTATTCCTTCAGTTTTTGTTTGTTTTGGAAGACTTTTTTCTCTCCTTCCATTGTGAATGACTGACTGGCTGGCTGGATAAAGGATTCTTGGCTGCATATCGTGCCTATTCATCACATTGAAGATTTCCTGCCATTTTTTTCTGGCTTGCCAAGTGTCTGTAGACAAGTCTGCTACTACCCTTATGTGTCTGCCTTTGTATGTCAAGGCCCATTTATCCCTAACTGCTTTCAGAATTCTCTCTTTGTCTTTGTATTTTTCCCAGTTTCACTATGATATGTCGTGCTGAGGGTCTATTCAGGTTATGTTTGAGGTGAGTTCTCTGTTCCTCTTGGATTTCAATGCCTGTTTCCTTCTTCATGTTTGGGAAGTTCTCAGCGATGATTTGTTCAAGTACCCCTTCGACTCCTTTCTCTCTCTCTTCTTCCTCTGGAATTCCTATAAGACGTATACTATTCCATTTGATTGCATCGCTTAGCCTTTGAATTCTCCTTTATTGTTCTTGAATCAGCTTCTCTCTCTTTTTCTCTGCTTCCTCCTTTTCCATAATTTTATCTTCTAATTCACTTATTCTCTCTTCTGCCTCTTCAATCCACGTTGTGGCCACTTTCAGTTTGTTTGCACCTCTTTCAAGGCATTTTTTAAATTCTTCCTGACCTTTTTTTAGGACCTTGATCTCTTCCTCGAGGGTCCTCCTGCTCTCTTCTATGCTTTTTTCAAGCCCAGCTAGTATTTTTATTTTTTATCATCTGAAATCTTGTACTGTTAAGTTTCTTATGTCTGCTTTCATCATTTCTTGTGCTGTCCCTATTTCCTGTACATTCTTTTGATGGGAGTTCTTCTGTTTCATCATTTTGGCTAGGTGTGTATTGATTTATTTCCTAGGTCTCCTCCTTCTCCCAGGGTATTCTCGATTCGCGTTCCCTTACTCTTAACTTCCAACTCCTCTTCCTGCAGATCTCTGAAATTGAGAGTCCCTTGGTTCCGTCTTAGTTTGAAAGACATGGGAAGTCATCGGGTTCCCCTACTCCTCCACCGTGTTGGCCTCCTTCCGATTTAACAATTCTTAGGCAGATATCCTTTATCGGAAGTTCAGAAACTAGTAAGGAAAATCCTGCACCCAGGGTAAATGTGAAACCAGACACATCAGTCAGTAGGGACATTTTAAGTACATTCTTGCCATAATCCTTACCACTAGAATAGCACCATATGTTCAGACAGTATTCTCCATCTTCTCGCCAGGAATAGAAAGTAATGTCCTATATGTCCAATACCCTAAGATTTCTGGGGCCTAAGCATAAGACTGATATGTGTCTGGCTTGTTTTGGAAGGCTGATGGAACATGACATACCCTATTTACCTGAGGCCAGTAAACACTGAAATGGCTCTTTGAGGTAGCAGTAACCAGAGCTACTTCTTCCAGTCAAGCACAGAACTAATAATTGAAAAACCATAGCAACCAGGTCTCACTGTGGAGGAAAAATGATGCATTGCATATCTAATGCCCCCATATTTCCAGGGGCTGTAGAGAGGACTAATTTATGTATACCCTGTCTTAAAACACTAATGGAACATGCAACATGACATACTTTAGCTTCTTGGGGCCAGTGAGAACAAAGGCTGCAATTCAGATTGGCAGTAGTCATAGCCACTCCCCCAAGATAAGCACAGAGATAGCAGTTGAAAAACCTCAGGTTCCAGTTTTTACACGGGGCAGGATGGAGATGCATCATGTATCCAATGTGTCAACTTTTCTGGGGGCTACCTACAGTTTTTACTTCTCTCCTGCCTGTCTCAGAGAGTACTGACAAGATAAGAGATACAACATTTCTTAACCAGGTACAGACAATGAAAACAGAAACAACAGTTCACAAGGCCAGTGCCTACCCCAAGCCTCAACACAGAGCAAGTGGACCAAATCCTTCCATCTCCCAACTTTCTCAGGGAGGAAAAAAGTGGACTTTATTATCAACATCCCAACATTTCTGGGGACTACCCAGAGGACTGTCTTCTGGCTAATGGGACTCATATTGTACTATACTCTGAAGGGCTATTGGTATATGGCATAATATAATCACCCTGGAGCCGTTGAGAGCACAAGGAGGATTGGACTGCCAATTGCCAGAGCCATTCCTCCTGGATCACCACAAAGTAAGCAGATGAAAAATCCTGGTCCCAGCTTCTATTAGGTGAGTGAAAGGCATGTACCACGTGTCTAACAATTTATCTTATCTGGAACTTGTCTGAGATATTAGTTCCAGTCTTGCTTATCTCACAGTGCTAACAGAGCCCAGCCTACTGTAGATTCCTGTGCGCTGCTAAAAACAAAGAAAACAGAGAGGTTGTCTGGGAAGATGACAGAGTAGAAGAAACATAACTGTGACTCATTTAATATATACAACTAGATAACACCCACACCAGTGTAAATAACCCAGGAAATGACTTGAATATTGGGAGAAAAAAATTCACAACTAAAGGCAAGAAAGAGGCCACATCGAAGAAGGTAGGAAAGACAATGACTTGGTCTGGGAGTAACACTGTGGCTTTCTGTGGGGAGGGAGCCAATGGTGAAGAGAAGGGAAGAAAACCGATTTCACACCAAGAAGCCCATGAACAGGGAGGACATGTACCTATATTTACCTTTATAGATGAGAGGGGCTAAATTTCATAAGTTTTTAGAAGCAACAGGACTTAAAACCTGGAATTTTTTTTTTTTTTTTAAAGCAGGCTGCTGGTGGGAATGCAAACTGGTGAAGCCACTCTGGAAAGCAGTATGGAGGTTCCTCAACAAGTAAAAAAAAAGAACTACCCTATGATCCAGCAATTGAATTACTAGATATTTATCCAAGGGATACAAGTATGCCGTTTCGAAGGGGCACATGCTCTCCAATGTTTATAGCAGAGCTATCAACAACAGCCGAAGTATGGAAAGAGACTAATGTCCATCGATGGATGAATGGATAAAGATGTGGTATATTTATATAACGGAATATTACTTGACAATCAAAAAGAATGAAATATTGCCATTTGCGACTATGTAGATGGAACTTGAGCGTATTATGCTAAGCAAAATTAGCCAGTCAGAGAAAGACAAATATCATATGACTTCACTCATATGAGGACTTTAAGACACAGAATAAATGAACGTAAGGGAAAGGAAGCAAAAATAATATAAAAATAGGGAGGGGGACAAAACATAAGAGATTCTTAAATATGGAGAACAAACAGAGGGTTACTGGAGGGTTTGTGGGAGGAGGATGACATCAATGGGTAAGGGACATTAAGGAATCTACTCCTGAAATCATTGTTGCACTATATAACAAACTTAGATGTAAATTAAATAAATTATTTAAAAAAAACCCAGCAAGCTTGGCTCTGAGAGAGCACAGAAGGTATTAGGAAGTGGAGACCTTGCCCTTAAAGAGAATGCACAAGAAACGGCCCTTGATACAGTGTAGAACCAACAGTTTGAAAAACATCAGGGGCAGATGGGAGGGAGAGTGATTTACTCATGTGAGAATATAGCCTGGAGAGACAGACATCATGGGAGGAACCTTCCAGGAAAAAAAGATCTGTCAGTTTCCATTTCCCTCCCCTGCACCCCAGCATTAAAGATGGCCAACTGCAGAGGTCAAATTGTGCCAACATTGCTTACCTAACTTGCTTGCAACAAACCCTGCCACATCATACTTCAGCAGGTAAGCTCCTCCCAATCACAATGCCTGAGTTCAACGCTATAGGCCCCTCCACCAGAAGACATGCACAAACACCACCAACACCACATCTTCTGAATCATGCATTTTGCAAGACCTCAGTTCTGGCAGCGGTGAGGAGCAGGTCTTGTTTCACAAACAGATCACTGCACACCTTGCTTCACACAATAGGCAAAGAGTGTCTCTAAAGACAGCTGGACTAAAGAAAAAATAGGCCAAGTCTTAACAGAAGAACACATTTAAAACATAGGTGATACTCCCTGAAGTGCCAGGCCTAGGAAACAGGGAATAGTGCACTGCAAGGCACTATAGCAACTCTTGTTCATAAGACTATTATCATGAAAAGCAAGAGAACCAGCTGATATTCATAACATAAAATGTCAGAAAAATAAGAGACAGATAAATCTCTCCCAAATGAAAGAAAATGACAAAACCACAGCAAGAGACTGAAGTAAAATGATATAGGTAATATGCCTCATAGAGAATTTAAAGTAATGATCATAACGATACTAACTGGACTGGAAAAAAGAGTGTAAGACATCAGTGGGACCTTAAGAGATTAAGAATAAATAAGAGATCAAGAAAAAAGTAAAATAAATTAAAAATACACTTGATGGGATAAATAACAGTTGGGACAAAGCACAGGTACAAATTAATGAACTAACAAAGAGAGAGTTAAAGAAAGTAACCGAGCTGAGCAAAGGATAGGAAAGAAAAATATGCGAATTGAGAATAGTCTTAGGGAAATCAGTGACTCCATAAAACATAGTAATATCTGTATAATAGGGGAAGA